>MAVT02000942.1:0-18744 GCA_001702395.2 Diaporthe helianthi | reverse complement strand
ATAACTATAGTAACTCCTACTATCTAGCTAGGTATAAGCTTCTAAATAGTAGGATGTTTAATAAGAAGGTCTACTAGTTTTACTTTAAACGGCTTCTATATAAGCTTACTATCTTAACTTATAGCCTTAGTACTAATAGGAAGAAGAACCCCCTATAGGATATATTTAATAGTAGCTAGAACGATGCTTATATAAATAACTACGTTTATAGTATTATAATAGGGTAAATAGTAAACATTAATACGACGCTATATATATCTCTTTACGCTATTATTAACTATATTGCTAAATACTACTTAAAGGCTAAGACCTAGACTTAGCTCTATTTAGAAATAATAAAGGAGTTAATTCCTAAGGTTAGCTATACTAAGCTAATAGTTTCTTTAATTATAAAGATAATAAAAGTTAGTTTCTAAGTAAGACTAGCCTACTATAGAGATTGCCTACCTCCTCCTAGAGTTACTATTAGTTAAGAGCAGCTATACATTCATTAGGGTTAATTACCACAGCCTAAAGATAAAGATATTAGCTATTATTTAGGCTAATAAGTTAATTTAAGAGTATAAGCTTATATACTAGAAATACTATAAGTAAGAGGCTATCTAGGAGGATTTTACCTACTTTAACTTCCTTATAGTTATTAGTACTACTAAAAGATAGTAGTAGTATATCTCTTCCTAGGTAAGACCCTAGATTCTTAATTACTTTCTATAGTATAACTTTAAATAAGGCTACCCTTAGTTTAAGGACTTTTACTATATTAACCTTATACTTAACTATCTTTATAGGTTAATTAATAGGTTAAAAGAGGTAGATAGTACTACCTTTAATACCTTTATTAGGGTATATAAGTATTATATAGAAGCCTACGCTAGTAGTTATATTAATAACTACTATAGTAATATACTACCTAAGCCTAAAGATAAGGGCTTTAATTAGGAGCTTAATATCTAGATAGAGGGTATTACTAAGATAGACTGGTAGTAACTTACTAGTGAGCTCCTAAACTATAACCTAGATACTAAAGACGTTAAGCTTCTAGGAAACTATACTATAGATATTACCTATAATTAGAGTCTATATATTAGCTAGTATATAGACCTTTACCCCCTATAGTAAGCTTACTAAAAGGATATATAAATTAATTACCTTCTTAGTAAGCTAGAGGGTATAGAAGAGGTTTTATTTCCAACTCTTAGAAGGCTTAACCCTAAGTAGCATCTGCTATATAATACTATAGTAGGGTACTAAGAGTCTACTCTTAATATAGGTTGTTATAGATATAACGTTGTTTATATAAAGGAAACCTAGCTCCTTCTTTAGGTTAATAGGCTTAGTAGTACTAGAAAGTCCTTTATCTTAAGGCTTATTTTTAGCTAAGTCTAGGAGCTGTATATTATAAGAGGAATTATATACTTAGTAGTTAAGAAGGTAGCGCCTACTAGGGTTACTACTAACTTAATTAATAGTAAGACTATCTATAGCCTATTTTATATCTTAATTACTATATCTACTAATATGTTAGAGCTTTTTATTAATAAAGCTATAAATATCTAGAACTAGCTAAAGCTTATTAAATACTTCTTTATTAATGAAAAGTCTATAATTAGGTATAGGACTTTTAGCTATATTAACCGTTAAATATACTAGATCTTTAAGTCTACCCTCTTCTTTAAGGGATATAACGTTATCCTTATAGGTAACTTTTTTTAGCTACCCTTAGTATACTAGCGCGCCCTCTTTAATAACAAGAACCTGTAATACCTTAGTGATATTAGGGGCTATATAGTATATATTAAGTTTAATAAAACAATTAAGTTAACATACGTAATTCATTAAGGTACTTATAATTAGGCGCTGTTCTATAAGGCCCTTAATAGTCTATAGAATAATATAAGTATAGAAGCTTACTAGAAAACACTTACTACTAGGGTTTAGACTATTCTAGGGTAGCTAGAAGTATAAGCCTTTAATACTACTATTTAGATCTATCTAATAAGAGTTTAGGTTATTAAGTATAATAAGACTTATCTTAAGTAGCTTAATTCTCTAGTTATTAACGTTAAGGCTAAGAATATAGGTACTCGTACCTAGGGTATAAACTCTATAAAGGCTAGTAACCTTTATAATATCTTACCTATATACTATAAGGTATAAGTAATGCTTACTAAGAACCTTTAGACTACTATAGGACTAGTTAACAGCGCTATAGGCTATATCTATAATCTTAGTTAGGCTTCTAATATTAACAATCCTTATAAGGCTCCGCTATTTATAGCTTTAGTATATATAGATAAGTATATTAACTTACCTTACTTCCCTAACTAGCTAGAGATCTTAACTAGCGTTATACTAATCTTTATAGTAGTCTGCGATTTCCTTAAGGGTATAGCTATATATAGCTATAAGTAGTTTCCCTATACTATTATATACGCTATTACTATATATAAGTTATAGGGTGTAACTCTATTTAGGGCTATCCTAGATATATCTAGATAGGACTTTACTACTAGACTATTATATATAGCCATATTTTAGGTTATATATCTAGATAGTATTATATTTAATCTACCTTTTACGCTTTAAAATATCTAGATTAAGAAGGATAAAATTAGCCTATACTATATATAGGATTACTAGCGTTATCTTAATACTAGTTAGATCCTATATCTAGTATATAAGCTACCTTTAATTATATAAGGCTATATCTCTAAAAAGGATAAGGAGGAAACGATTATAATGGAGATTATAGCTAAGGTAGTAATAGCTAAGTAGGGTTAATAATAGTTATAGTAATACTTATAGTAATACTTATAGTAATAGTTGTTAGGGGAGCCTTAGTAGTAGATTAGCTAGTATAGCCTCCCTAAATTTAATTATAAGATTTATAGGTTCTTTAAGAAGTATAATAGTTATAGGTATATCTTTAGGATATAATACTTCTAGTTTAAGGAGACTAGTAGTTATAGTAATAACTACTATATTTACCGTTTCCTAGAGAGATATATATAGATAATAGTAGATAGGTTTTTTAGTAGGTTTATAGATTAAAAAAGATAGACTACTTTTACTTAACTACTCTCCTATAGCTATATTATAATTTAGTAGTAATATATAGTATTATAACTTAGTTAGTATATATACCTTACGATTTGTACCTATTAAAAGCTATATATACCTTGTAAGGCTATTATACTTAGAATATATTTACTACTTAGAATACTTATATTAGAAGTCTTTATAGCTAAAGTAATATCTTAATATATACTATACTAGCTTAAGGTTATCTTCTTAGTATCTATTTATATTAGTATTATTAAAGATATTATCCCTAGAGTTAAACTCTAAGTCGCTATTACCTATCTTAGTCTAGTAGGTTATCTAGAATTAAACTTTAAGTCGCTGTTACTTATCTTAGTATTTATTAGCTGTTATCTAATTTAAAATAACTATATATCTAGTATACGCTACGTAAGGCGTATACTATAAAAGCTATAGGTACCTTGTAAGTTACATATATAAATTAAAATAATAATATAGTTTTATTATAGCTTTAGTCTTTATATACCCTTTAAATAGGATATTACAATAACTACTACTTAATAAGCTAAGGATAAAGCTCCCCTAATTAAGTAAAGCACTAAAATAAAATAACTAAATATAAAATAAAAAACTATATATAAGTATAGATTACTAATCCTCTATACCTTTAGACTATTCCCCCCTATTACTAATAATATAATTTAGCTAGTCTCTAACTCCCCCTTTAAAGAACTAGCTAAATACTAAGGCTTACGCTCTACCCTCTCTATTAAGTGAAGAGGTCCCTTAGGTTATAGTAACTTAAACCTAAGAGGCTAGTATTATAGTATTTAGAAGCGCTAACGTGTACTATTTTATATAGGAGTTAGGGTAAGTGTACCCTAATGTAGCCTTTACTAGCCTTCTCTAATTAAATATAACTATATATTACTTCTAAATAAGGGTTTATCTTTTAACTCTACTATACCTATATTTACTAAAGGAGTATAAGGAGGAAAGCTACTATAAGAAGGACTATATAGTAAAGTATCCTTATTAGAGATTTACTTATATAATATTATATCTATATACTTTTTATTTAAGCCTTTTATTATAATATTACTATTAATAAAAATACTATCTTTATTAAGATTATAGCTCTTAGTAGCCTCTACTCTATTATAAGCCTTAGAGATATAGCTAAGGACCTTATAAACCTAATAAGCCTTATTAGCGTTAGTATACTTAAGGTATCCTAAGAGCTCTCTCTTAATCTTAGATAGTATTTAAGGGTAAGGCTAAGGGGTAAGGGTAGAGGAGGAGGAGGAGGAGGAGGAAGTAAAGGGGTTAGAAGAAGTAGGGGTACCTATAGCTACTATAGTAGGGATAGTAGTAGTAGGTAAGTTTATAGGGCTACTACTAACTAAAGGATTAGGAAAGTAACCTTCTTAATTAGGAGGACCTAACATAGTAGGAACTAGACTAATAAGCTACTAGTAACTAGTAGATTTATAGTTATATATATAGTTAGAATAATAGTATAGGGGGACTCTATATAGAGGACTTACTATAGTAGGGTTAGTTATATAACCTAACTATAGACTAAATCCCTTAGTATACTTTTAGTATAGTAGTACTTTAGTATACCTAGAAACCTAGATTATAGCTATAATAAGATTTCCTAGTATAAGGGAGAACCTATATATATCTACTTAATAGGATAAGCCAACTACTAGAGAGTAAATAGCAAGTAGGTTTTAGATATACCTAATATCTATATTATTAGGTAGCTTACTATTAGGGAAGGCTTACTATACCTTAGGTATAATAGCCTAGATAGCCTACTAAGCTATTTAGAACTCTATAATAGTATTAGTAGAGATGTATATAATAACGGGAAGGGATAACTTATACGCGCTACTAAGAGCTATAGTAGCTATAATCCTATATAATAATATATTAGAATAAGTAAATAAGTAAGGGATAATACTTATACTTAACTCTCTATCTTAAGAAGGTATAATTATAATAATCAAGTATCTAGGTAAAGAGTTTATTAACATTTATAGAAGTTATAATATAGTATATTATATCATTCTTATAAATTAGAAATATAAAATAGAGGGCTATAGGTTATAACTTTATTTACACCTACTAACGCATATACCTTAATTAGGTATATAATATAGTAGGCGCTAGCTATAGTTAATCTCCTAGGTAATAATCTATAATTCTACTAGTATAAATAATATTACCTTTTTTTATCTAGAGTTAATACTTACTTACTTACTTATACCTACTTATACTTACTATTACCTCCTTTAGTTAACTTAATACTAACCTCTTAAATAAGGAGCCTAACTGGGGTATAATACTAGGTCTATACTTAGCCTTACTACTACTATAAAGCTAAGACTTAGATTAGTCTACCTTTAGTTAACTTAACGTTAACCTATTAAGTAAGGAGGGGAGAAGAGCCTAACTAGGGAATAATACTAGGTCTATACCTAGCCTTACTAGTACTAGACCTTACTACTACTATAAGGCTAGGACTTAGATTAGTTTACCTCTAGGTAACTTAATATTAACCTATTAAGTAAAGAGAGGAGAAGAGCTTAACTAGGGAATAATACTAGGTCTATACTTAGCCTTACTAGTACTAGACCTTACTACTACTATAAGGCCTAAACTCACTTATATAAAAAGGGGCTCCTTCTAACGCTCTAGGTAAGTAAGGAGCTTAACTAGGGAATAATACTAAGTCTATACCTAGCCTTACTAGTACTAGAAGACTAGGAACTACTATAAGGAGGAGAACTACAAGGAGGAGGACTATAAGGAGTTCTTAATTATTAAGAAGGTCCTAAAAAGATACTATATATAAGGATACCTATATAATAGAGTAATTATTAAGAAGGATAAGGATAACTATATAAAGGATAACTAAGGAATAATAACTAATAGTATTTAATTATTAAGTTATATAACTTTAAGTATAACGCCTTATAATACATATATAGAAATAAGTAGTGCGCATTATAAGGCGTTATATATATATAGAGTATAAGTAGGGGAGGTAGCTAATAGCTATTATATTACTGCTAGATTTAATTAATACTAGTAAGAGTCCTTATATAATAATAGTAAGAAAATAGCCTCCTAAAAATTATATAAGTATCTAAAAATTCTAAATTATTAAGGGGTATACTCTAACTACCTTAAAGTTCTAAAAAAGGGGTATAAGTTATTAGAAGAGTTTATAGGATTTAGGTATTTCTTTACTTAAACTTAGAGCCTTTAGAGTATATATTAATTTTAGAATTATTATATAACTATATATACTAACTAGACTACTTAGCTAGAATTAGTAATTCGGTTATATAACTCCTAGATTATAAGTTAAGTAGGGTTCTATAGTATTTTATATCTAAGGTCTAGCTACCTTACCTTAAGAGTTATATACTAAATTTACTAGTATAAATCTCTAAGCGTAATATATATATAGGATAATTAGAGAAAGCTCTATATTTATTATTACCTCTTCCGCTTTACTTTAGGGTAACTTCCTCGCTATACTTATTCCTTAACTATAGACTTTTCCCCCTAACTTAATATAATAAAAGTAATAAATTAAATATAGTAAGTAGCTAATAGTAGTAGCGCCTAAAGCGATTATATAAGATAGCCCTGAAAATTAACCTAGAGCTTATAAAGGGGCTTAATTTAGGCTAGTAAAAAAACAATACGATCGTTGATTACGTTATCTATACTCTATCTATACTCAGCTTACAAATCCTTTAGTATAGAGACTCTACATTGCCCTCGGTACACGGATTCCACATTACACCTACGGTCACACACTATTTTATATACATATACATATATATATACACACACACGTGTACAAATACGTAGTTCACCTTGCGCAGGAAACCATGCAGTCTCGGAGGCTTCAGATGTCCCCCGTTTGGTCCCGACGAACTACCGGTATTGTCCTTTACCATGCGTCTCGTTTTGTTGCAGGCACTGAGCCTCCTCCTCGTGGGTGTGTTGGCCGTTGGTCTGTCCAGGCCACATGAGAAGAGGTTCATCCAGGATATTCAAGAGCGAACTATCCTGCAGAACGGCCAGATCCGCCTGACGGACTACGCTGACACTCGCATCAACCCTGCGGGATACAACTTCAACACATACCTCCCCAACGCCACAGAGATTTCGTACAAGGGCAGATGGGACTCGAAATATGTGTCCTGGTGGAGGTAGGCTAGCTACCAAACTAAAAAAAAAAAAAAAAAAAAACTCAACCCCTGCATCTATGTGAACCCTACTAATACAATTCACAGCGCACCTGGGATCAAATTCGGCTACACCGGACAGACAGTGGCCGTGAGCTTTGGGAACCTCACCTCGGACGGCGTGCTGGTGGGCTACCGCATCGCCGGGCTAGACTGGCAGTTCACCAACGTCACCGCCGGCGGCACGCACCTACTAGTCACAAAAGACAAACCAGACTCCAACCTGACCTACCCCATCTCCCCGGTGTCGTTCGAGCTGCGCGTGACCAACTGGGCCTACGGCATCCAGCTCGCCGCCGTCCACGTCGCCGGGGGCGAGGAGCTCGTGCGCATCCCGGACTACGGGCGCAGGGTCGAGCTCATCGGCGACAGCCTGACGAGCGGCATGTACACGACGTACGAGGGCTTGTCGAGCTTCGGGTACGGCATCGGCGCCGGCCTGGGCGCGTCCGAGTACAGCGTCACCGCGCACCCTGGCATCTGTGTGAGCGACCAGAACTGCTGGGGAAATGTCCGGGGCCAGTCGCGGCAGTGGTTCTACAGCTGTGACACGAGCGACAGGGCAGCCGAGCAGTACGGCGGTGAGCTTTAACTCTCCCGAGGTCCTGGATTCAGATTTTCTTGTCCATGGGTATTGGATGGGGAGATCTGTCGTGGATATTTTCATCTATACGTCTTTACTTACAAGCAGCCACTGACCGGTGCCTGTGTCGCAGCAAACCTCGAGAAGGCAGAGCCGTGGGACTTCTCGAAGCAGTCGGCTGCCGACCTCGTGGTCATCAACATCGGAACGAATGACCAGAACCCCCACAACAATATCTCTGCGCAGACCTACCAGGACAACCTCACCAGGTTGATCCAAGGCGTCCACGGCGTCTGGCCCAACGCCCAGGTTATCCTCATGGTAAGCGCAACCTTTGCAGGCTCAGGTCTGCTTGATTATGGCCCCGGGGGCGGACACGACAACACAGTCGAGAATGAGCTGACACACCCCTACAGTCCCTCTGGCTCGGCTTCTCCCAGTCCGGAAACACCTACCTCCCCGACTCGCCCGAGGGGTTCGAGCCCCAGATCCGCGCGGTGAACGACTACTTTAACTCGCCGGCTTACCTGGCAAACCCGACAGTCTACGACGGCGTGACCAACCGGACCTGGAGGCTCAACAGCACGAGCGAGCCCTTCCTGCACCTGTTCAACACGAGCGGGATCCTGCAGCATAACGACATCGGCCCGCAGTATCACCCTACCGATGTGGGCGCTATCAAGGTCGCGAGCCATGCGTTGCAGTTCATCAAGCTGAAGCTGGGGTGGGAGCTGCTTGCTACAGGGCCTGAGATCCAGCATGAGACGCTTTACTGGAATGACGAGCAGAACTACTAAGGTGTATTGTCTGTCTCATGTGTTGAGTGAGTACGGTAAGTTGGCAGTGTTGCTATGCAATGTGTCGTCCAGGGGAGACGGGCGTATATCTCGCCAGCCTACATGTGGACAACACAGAGTGTCCTCACGAATGCTTGCCTCAGCTGAAGTTTATCCTGACCGTTGAGGGTGCCGACCGGCGACTGATCAATTCAAACACCTAATCGGGGTTGACAAGGGCGCAGTGCGTTTTATTCCCGCCACATAGGTCCTAGCCACAGCAATTCGCTGACATTTATTTCTTGCCGGTATCCTCCTTCAGCGACACAATCTTATTCAGGACAATCTTGTCGTCAGTGCTGTCGACGTCCATAGCCTGTTAAATGCAAGTGTTAGTGGCGAGGCTGTTACAACGGTTTGGTAGCGATGCAACTTACGAAATAAGCAACCCTCATTCCCTGGAACCGCACAGACTCGGGCCCTCCCTTGCCCAGCTCACTCTCGCCCGCCGCCTCAGGCCAGGGCGCCTGCTTCTTGACCTCGTCTATACCGGACTCGATTATCGCGTCAGGGTAGACCACCTCGCTCTCGGGGTTAAGGTCGTTGAGGAAGCCACCCTCGACGGCGCTCGGGTTATCGCTCTTGAAAAGCTGGTTGTGCACGCGCACCTCGCAGCGGCGGGAGCCGTCTGTGCCGACCCACTGGATGTACGTCTTGGGCTTCTTGGACTCGCGGTCGAAGACGGCACGCACCTCCGTGACCTTGCCCGTCGCGTCATCCTTGGTGAAAGAGGTCGCCTTGATGGGGAAGGGGGCCTGAAGCAGGCCAACGGTCTTGCCAGGGGCCAGGCGGAAGTAGCTGGGGTCGTCGACCTCGCGGAAGTCGGACCGGTCGATGTAAACGGTCTTGGTGAGCTTGACCGAGTGGCTGCCCATTTCAGGGTTCTTTGGCGAAAAAGGTAGCGTGAGCGTCTTCCCTTCCTCATCTCCAATGTCCTCGATGACGACCGGGACGGGGTCAAGAACCAGCATCAGCCGGGGAACTGTTCGCTCCAAGTACTTCCGGATGGACTGCTCAAAACGGGCAATCTGGATCACGGTGGCGTTGGTCGTGACACCGAGGTCGTTCACAAACTCGAGGATGGCACCTGGCGGGATACCCCGTCGCTTGATCGCCATCAGTGTGTACAACCTTGGATCGTCCCAGCCGCGCACAATCTTGTCTTCAACCAACTTCAAAATCTTTCGCTTGGAAAGAACAGTGCCGCTCAGGCTGAGTCGTCCGTACTCGCGCTGCTGGGGCTCGTAGACCTCCAGGGTCTTGTTTAGCCACTCGTAGCTCACTCTGCTCAGGATGAACTCGGTTGTGCAGAGCGAGTGGGTGATGCCCTCGAACGAGTCGCACAGGCAGTGGGTGAAGTCGTATGTTGGGTAGATCTTCCACGTGTCTCCCGTACGGTGATGAGGCTTGTCCAGGACGCGGTAGGCAGCAAGATCCCACATCTGGGGGTTGCCGTCTGTTATGTCCTGCTTCATGCGGAGGAATGCTTCCCTAGGCTTGTATTTGCCATCCCTCATATCCCTGAACTTCTGGAGGTTCTCTTCCACCGACTGCTCCGCATGTTTGCATCGATAACGGGGGCTCTCTCCCTTCTCGCCGCCACGCTGCAGCTTGAGGTCCGCGTCTGAGTCCCTGTCAGCCCCAAAGTCTCTTCTCCCGGCCCGTCATTACTGACCGTCACAGTGGCAAACATATGCCTTTTCGAGTCCTACAAGCTTCTCTGCGAGGTCGTATAGCTTCTGGAAGTTGTCGCTGGAGTAGGTTATCTTGTATGGTTTGAAACCGAGCCACCGGATGGTGTCCAGAATCGCAGTAAAGTAGATTTCGTCTTCTGCCTCGGGATTGGTGTCATCGTATCTGTGCAGCGATAAATCTCAGCATCGAAAAGTAAAGACAGAGAGGCCTTGTGACTCACCTGAGGTAGCATTCGCCGCCGTGATACCTCGCGAAGCCAAAGTTGACTGCAATGGCTTTCGCGTGGCCAATGTGCAGGAATCCGTTCGGTTCGGGGGGAAAGCGTGTGAAGACCGGCTTCATGGGCCTCTTATCGAATAATTCAGCGAGGAATCCCTGCTTGAACATGGCGTCGGTGTCGATGACTTCCTCCTGCTTTTCCTTGGGCTTTGGCTGTGCCTTCTTTTCGGTCCCATCAAAACCTCCCTTGGCCGGTGCATCCTTAGCCTGAGCTTCCTTTGCAGCCTTCTTTGCTCTCTTCTGTATTCTCTTCTTCAGCTCTCCCTTAGAGACCATCTCTCCCGTCTCCTCGTCGAGCTGGAGCTTTGCCATGGCGGCGTTGGCATTCTCGACCTTGTCCGCCATGGTGGGATGTTTTGACGGGGATGTACAGGCGAGGGTCTTGTTGTGGTTTCTGGAACCAATTGGTTTCCTGTAGAGCTTTTCTAGTTGTAAGTTGTGGGTATGGACAGGATTACCGCTTTGAGAATTGAGATCAGAGGGCTTAATCGGCTGGCAGTCGTGTTTGAAATGTTCAACGGTCGCCGAGATGAGTCAAACTTCCCAGTCGCAAATCACACACGCAGTTGTGAGGGCAAGGGGTAGTGCCAGTCTTTGATAAGATAAGCACCGCAGATCATGGTCCAAGCCCACGCGAACGTTGGAGCTCCCCCCTGCTGGGTGTGGAGCCACGTCTGCTGTAGCTACCTCCCCGCTGTCGTCATTCTCATTACCTACCTAGGTACCTATAGGCCTAAACTGTATCTGTTGGTCGTGTTGGTTCCGCACCATCAAACCGACATTAACTCTATCTAGGTACTTGGGTACACATTGCAAGTCGGCACGAGCACTCCAGTACATAGACTACATTTTGATGCGATACTTTGCAGCCGCGCGCCCTTTTTTTGCAACCAAACCAGCCAAGATGTCGGTCCTCGCAGCAGATGAGATCCCCACGCTTTCCTTGCTGTACAAGCTAGGAAAGCTCCCGTCCACGCCATCAGGCGACAAGATCCCCACGACCATCTCCTTCAAGCCCGCTGGTCCCATCACCCCATCCAAGTCGCTCAACGACCGCGTGTGCCTCGTACGACACGATATCACCAAGCTCGAGGTTGATGCCGTCACCAACGCGGCCAACAAGAGGCTCCTCGGCGGCGGCGGCATCGACGGCGCCATCCACTCCGCGGCTGGCCCTGGGCTGCTGGCTGAGTGCCGCACTCTTGGAGGCTGCAACACCGGCGACGCCAAGATTACCGGTGGACACAACTTGCCCGCAAAAAACATCATTCACGCCGTGGGGCCCATCTACGACGCCTTTGCGCCCGAGGACAGCGAGGTCCTGTTGACGTCGGCTTACAATAAGGTTTTGAACTTGGCGGTCGACAACGAGTGCAAAACACTGGCCTTGTGCGGTATCAGCACGGGCATATATGGCTATCCTCCTCATGAGGCTGCGCCTGTTGCCATCTCCACCGTCAAGAAGTTTCTGGAAAGCGAGAAAGGGGAGAAGCTGGAGAAGATCGTCTTTGTCACTTGGGTGAAGCAGGATGTTGAGTCGTACGCCCAGTTCTTACCGTAAGTAGACCGGTCCTGGTACATGAGCTTCGAGAACAGGGCAGAAAGACTGATTGTCAACTAAGAGTCTACTTCCCTCCGGTTGAGGATGCTGCCAAGTCCGAGCCAAAGGCGGAGGCGGAGGCCAACCCCGAAGAGGTCGAAGCGGCCAAGGAAATCGCCAGCAAGCTGCCTGACGTTCCCACCTCCGAGCCCGGCGACTCCGAGCATCCCGAGAAGAAGCAGAAGCAATGACTTGGGCCAATTTTGTTGCATTGAATGGAGTTTATGGCAAGCAATCGGGCAAGGTTAAGGCGTTACGGAATGGAACACTTGGTCAGGCATGTGATTTGCAACGTGATGGATTGCACAAGTGCATGCCATCTTGAAATACCCCTTAATCTGTCTTCATGGCTGGCGGGGTAACCTTTTATAGGCCTCGGTTAATGAATGACAAAGGTTACATTTATGGATAACAAGAGCTTGCAAAAACCACCCTGCCTTGTACCGGTATTATAAATCTCGCAGACACCGAGGGAATTGATCTTTCGACACCGCCTTTCCGCTCACTTATTGTGACTTCGTCCCATCTATTCATTCTCAAGCCATACAGATCAATCAAGTATTCCGATCCGGGGGTCATGCCCCTTGCGGTGTGAATCCTAATGATTTAGGGGGCACGCGGTGGTCCTCCTCGAGGCCAAGGTGGCGTTCCTGGAGGATTTGCTGGGAAGACACTGCCCCCGATGGGCTCATAGGCCTGACTTGGCGGGGCGGTGCCTACCCCGGGGCCTTGGCCGGGCAAGTTCCCAAGCGTGGCCTGCGGGTTTGGTCCCAACGTGTGTTGCCTGATCAGTTCCTCCAGCTGCTGCTGAGCCACGCTGCTCTGCGCGGCGGAGGCGCCAAAGAGGTTGTTGGCGCCCGGCATGTTTGTGTTTATCAGGGCTTGCCCGTTCGGCCCCGCGACAGTCTGCAGGGCCCGGTTGTATATCTCCGGGACGACGTGGCCTGAAAGTGCAGGGTTGGCATCATGCTGGCGTCCTCTCTCACCGAGCAGGACGGACATGGCATCGAGAGCGCTGGCACCTTGACCAGGCTGGGGCGGCGGGGCTCCTGGACGAGGCGGACTCTGCTGGAGCCCTTGCAGGAGGCCCCTGAAGTTGGCTTCTGGGTCCCCTTGGCCCTGGGGCTGCCCGCCGGGCGTGAAGGTACCGACGAGGCTCTGGGCCTGGCTCTGGGCCGTCGCCGCGGCGGCGAGGTTGACCGAGGGCCCCGCGTCGGTCGGGATGTTTACCCTGTGGAACCTGGTGAACCCTGTCGTGGAGTCTTGGTATGGCACGAACCCTGACGCCTCGGCATACAGCGCCTGCCACGAGTTAAGTTGGCCTTGCTGTGTTGTTACCGTGCTGAAGCGCTGACTCCGCACGGTGGGATCAGGGGGGTTCTGGTCCTGCTGTGCTATATTGGCCAGACGGGGGTCACTCAACTGGGTGAACAAGTTTTGTCCCGCCTGAGGAGGGTATTGCTTGTCCACCTGTTGCTCTTGAAGCCTCCTGACCTCACCGACAAAAGCCGACGCTGCAGCGAATCTGCGATTGGTCTCAGAGTCGGGCGAGCCGTCTTCGGCGTTTCTGAGTCTTTCGCCCCTCTCGAGTATGTGTACCCACCCTTGCACCACGTTCAATAAAGGCCCGGACATGTTCTGAAGCTGCTTCTTTGCCATCCTCTCGATCCGCTTCGCATTATCCTGGGCCTGGAGGGGGTGGATGTTTGCGAAGTCCCGGATGTGGAATGCATATGCCTGGTGATTCTCATCAAACGTTTGTCGTACCGGGCGGAAGGCGTCCAGAACTGCCACAAATCTCTCCCTGAGTTGCAACCGTCCATGATCCAATAATTCCACGGTTTGGTCACTCTGTGCTATTCGCAGCAGGATTAGTGGATCGATTGCTGTGAACATATCGAGAAACGCAATGCAGTCGGTGGTGATTCGGAGGTGAAGCCCATCCAAGCGCGTTCTCATCCTCGCAGCGTAATAATTGTAAATGTCTGCTTTTGTTGAAGGATCCAGTTGTCGATGATAGTCGGCACAAGCAAGCTGGTAGAAGGACGCCTCGTTGCTCAGAACTCTCTGCATGCTTGCCAGGGCGGCAAAGGCGTTCCTGAAATGAACATGCTCGATTGGTGGCGGAGGATTTGGCAGTGGTTGTGCCGAGTAAACTTCGCCATTGAGCTGCTGTATGTAATTTATGACGATGTTTGCCTTGTTGCTGCAGTCATTTCGCATGGCCCACAGTGACTTGTCCGTTTCCTTCCAGTCTCCCTGCTGGATATACCACCGCAGCAAACATATCCTCGGCTCGACGGCGAGCCGGGTCAACTGTTTCAGCCATGCCCAGACCACGGCGTTGTCCCAGTCGAATCGCACTCGGGTTTCTACATCTTGTAGCCATGCCCTCGCTGCCCAGCCGAATGTAATTTCGACTTGTGGCCAATTAAAAAAGTTCCAGTTGCACGTTGCGCTGGGTGAAGACAAGGGCCACAGCTTCATTGCCTCGTGGCCCCACTTCTCGAGCTCATAGTGCCAGAAATTTTGGGTGAACAGTCTGCCGATCAGGTGGAAGGGAATCATCTTGAAGATTCGTAGCTTGGTGTCTCCCGGCCACGAGTCCAAAGTACACATGGTCATGACCTCGTCAAGGAAACGTGTTTCCGCAAGGAAGGTATTTTTGTTCATTTGGACTGGAGCCGCACCCCAGTACTGATTCAGGGCAAGAGAAACTGTCAGCCTTCCAAGGTTCAGCCTTCTGTTGCTCGTGAGAGCTGTCCGGGATGGAGCATATATGCATGGGACCAGTTTACCATACCGACGGGAACGTGTACTCACCTGGTTTTCAGCTGCCCAGCCCTCTTCAGATTGCCGCTCGTCTAAGAGAAAGTTGTGCTGATCATCGTCTGAGGCCAGAGTAAAGGGGTCGAGATCATAACGATCCTCGTCCCACACTTGACGATATCCAAACTCCCTTAGAAGTCTCAGACAACGGGGACTTATCATCTGACGCCAGCTGTCGGATGGATCGAAATTTAGCCATGTAGCCAATGGATTCATCAATTGATCTCGGGCATAGTTAAAGGCGTGCTATTGGTTTGACAGGACTGAGTTAGCAACCTGTAGACCGACCAAGGCAGGTGGCAGCCAGGCGGGCTTGAGGGTAATCACTGACGGCTAATTCATGCAACATTGTCGACGCCAGACTAAAACTACAAACCGCCTTCTCGGCTTGCGAATACTCGTCAATCAGTAGCGGCCATATGTAATCCGCAGCGATGCTGATTCTGATGGTAAAAGGATGGTCTTGGGGATAACTCCGATCGCCTTCCAATGCCGTAAGAGCCATCACGTGCTGTTGAACAGGTCCGCCTTCGTCGTATTTTCCGTTAAAGTCCCATACGAGGCACTTTCTCAGGATCTCGCAGACCCAAAATACCGAGTTAAACCCCAAAGTTTTCAATTCTCGCTGCTCCGGCATGAATTCCTCCTCAATTTCGTCTAGGTATGTGGCGAAATATTCTTTCCGGGTGATTCCCGCCGCCAGGTGACTAGTTCTCTATATTTTATACATCATCAGCAGAGGCTTCGGGTACTTGTTCGTAAGATTCCAGTCCTGTTGCAAACTGATTTAGTCTGTGAGTGTTCTCCCGTCGAAACCCTTGTTGCACGACTACGGATAGCCCCAGGTGCCCTCACCATGCCGAGCTTCAACGACAACAAATGCGGACGGGCTGGCAGGAAAGGATCAATAAATGAAGGACACCATACAATTCTCTGTGCTTCCGGACCGGCTCTCCTCGAATCCAAGCATGCTCGCATTTTGTAAATGTCTGCTAAAGCCCATGTTACTGGGTGGTCACTGTCAAGAACCGTCGTGACCAGCTGAAGGGCAGGTTGGATGGCCATCCAGAGAAAGTCATTTGCCTTTGACAGCTGCTGTCAGTATGGCGTACTGCGCTCTAGCCCGAAGAAACGGTCGAAGAGTAAGGGATCACAATGGAGCACACACAGCGCAGTATTCGCCCTTTTGGTTCGGGAAACTGTATGCCTTTCTGGTCATTTCGGGAGGCTGGCCATCGAGGCAAGGCCTGCCCCTATCTGCAGTCACCTGCCATTTGTCCCTCGTGAGGAGGCTGCGGGTTCCTTGATTAACGCGGTTCAAATGCAGCCAGCAATGTGACAGCTTGCCCACCGCGTGCGGACTTACTCGTGTAGTGGAGTATTTAGATCACAATTGGCCGTCTGGTCCATCGTCCATACACCGGCCTCCACCAGCTGCGATTGATCGATCACACTTGATCAGCGACCCTTTTCACCACCGCCACCCATCAATCAATTGACCCTTGACGAACTGAGCGAGCAAAAGACGGATATTTCATACCTCGTTGGTCGAGTTGCCGCCAAAACTCAGCCGCTGGTAATCTTCTCTCAGGGCAAATTGGTTCTTCTGGTCCATGTGCTGCAAGAGTGCACTGGCAACCTGCGCGTCGCAGCTTGGGCCCAAGTCCTGGTTCATAGTTCCAGGGGCGATGCTCTGAAGCACCACTCGGAAGTCATCTTCGGTAGCATATCCTCCCCGAGCAGACATGGCGTTCTGGTACTGTGCGTAGACCGCATCGTAGTCGGCTTTGTCGACCACGGCCTTCACCCCTTGGTTGCTCGGCGTCACCCGCGGATTCCGCAGGGGAACGTTGAAATTCACCTGCATCGGAGTCGCTGCCGATTTACCATAGCCCGGTCTGTCCACATTGCTGGGGTCTATGCCGTATCTCTTGGCGGCGTCCGTCGGGTTCCTGACCGCATCTTCATCCCGAAGCGCGGGCCGCAGCGTCTGGAAGATGCCCTGTCTTGCATAGCTAAAATACATCGGGTCATCGTTTGGATTGTCCTCATCTGGCGGGTCCCCATGTTCCCTCGGTTTCCGCCCCGTGTACACAAATCGTGCATCCCATGCCGGATCGGTCCAGGTCGGCACGAAATCGACATAATGGCCCGACATGGCCAAATTCTGGACCATCTCTTGCCGCAACTGCCCCGCGAGTGGCTGTTGCGCCACTTCTGCGGGGGTTAGCCAGCGGCCATTCCTATCCAAAAAGTTGTACGGAAATTGGGAACTGAACTGTCTATATGTCTGTGAGTCCTCATAACTAGGGTTCATATAGCCAGCTGGCATCTCCGGGAAGGCCTCATCCTCAGCCTCGGAATCTACTTCATATATATCGGCTGCCAGAGGAAATCCTTGCGGGTACAAGTCGAGTTCCGGGTCATCATCGGGCGGAAGTCTGCTTTGGGAGACGAACGAGTCGCGGCCGCTGTGGCTGCTTGACCTGCCGCTGCTTGACCTGCCGCTGCTAGACACCATGGTAATTTTGAACTGCCGGAATTGCCGCTATTTATTTTGTCTTTTTAAATCACATACAAGAAGGAACCGAAAAGGGGAGACAATCTCGTAGGTTCGGGGAATCCAGAGTTCGTGGTGCTAGTAGGTGATGGCGGATGTACACCCGGGGAGTATATCAGATAATCATAGAAGTCCCATAGGGGTTGTACTTTGTCCGTCAGCCTGGTGCTAGCACAGACAAAGCAACTTGTTGCTGAGTTCTTGATTCTTGAGCCAATCTTGAAATTGAAAGGAGTTGGTTGTCGGCACCGCTTCCGGCGGGCCATTTTTCTCCATCCTCGGTACACAAAGGCTTGACCAGAAACTTGAGATCCCTCAAACACCTGAGTTCAATATTCTTAACATTGAGCCCGTTGAGCCCCCCCCCCCCCGAAGCATATAGTTTCTTCATCCCAGTGCCCTCAGTGCTGGTGTATAGTTGATTTGATATGGTGGATTGAAATCAAAAAGATCCCAGCAAGCCTGCCAGCAACTTGGCACACATTACAGACCGATCCACTCGTCCTGGTCACGCACAACTCGCAAGGCATCTTGGCATCGCACATGCAGGACGACTTTCATTTCAACACGATCAGAACTGCACGCCAGGAGAGACGGCACCGTCGACCAGCAAGTTGGTCCCGCTCACAAAGCTCGCCCTGTCACTGGCGAGCCACACGACCGCATCGGCAACCTCGTCGGGCCTCCCCATCCTCCCCATCGGGTTCGCCTTGACTTGCTCCGCAAAGAATTCAGGCTTCTCTCTCTCAATGTCGCCCCAAATGCCGTCTGCGACGTAGATGTTGCCCGGGCTGACGGAGTTGGCCCTGACGCCGTCGGGGGCGAGCCAGCTGCGAGGTATAGTGGGTGAGGGCGGCCTTGAAGGCGCCGTAGGGCGAGGGCGCGGTGAAGTCGACGTAGCGGCCCGAGACGGAGGAGATGGTGACAATGCTGCCCCTGGACTCCTTGAGGTGGGGCAGGGCGGCGTCGACCAGGCTGTAGGTGCCGAGGATACCGTAGACCACCCACCTTCGGCCACCCCCACCTTCGGACCACGTAAATTTCGG
>MAVT02000941.1:0-18771 GCA_001702395.2 Diaporthe helianthi | reverse complement strand
AGCTAAGCTTAAAAAGAGGCTTTACTAAATAAAACTAGAGAATACTCTAATTATAAAAAGATAGTAAATAGTTTAATTAACTAAGTTTAAAAAAACTATAATTATAAGTCTTTTAACCTTATACTTAGGAGGGAGTAATTATCATATAAAATATAATAATAAAGCTATTAGCTAGAGAGTATAATATATTAGTATAGGTTATAGTATATAATAAAGTAAGCTAAGTTTTAAAAGTATAAGTTAAGCTTCTAAAAAGATAGTTTTAAAGGTATTTTTTAAACTAAGAATAAAAATTCTTAATTATTTTATAGTAAATACTAGTAGTAAAATATTAAAAGGTATTATTAAAAGCTTTAAAGAAATTTAATAAGATATTATTCTTAGCTTTTATAATAGCTATATTTCAAATAAGTAGCTTAGTTAAAGTTAGTATTGACTTAATTATAAGTATAAAGAGATTAATTTTAATTAATAAAGTACCTTTAAGTAGTAATAAGCTAACTATTTAGTTAAGTTAGTAGTACTTATATTATAAAATAGTTTAAAAGCTATTAATATTTAACAGAAATACTACTTTAGTATTACTATTAGTTTAAATATAGTAAGTTTTAATAATAATAGTAAAGCTATTATTATTACTATATTAAAGTATAGCTATTGAGAGTAAATATGAAGTAAATAAATAAGTAATATATAAAGACTTTAATAGTAGTTACTAAGGCTACAAAGGGTGGGGGGGGAGGGGGGGGAGCGAATTCGCTTAATATAGACAGTATTTCAAATACAATAGGTATGATTAGCTCTGTGAGTACATAGCACTAGCCTTCCTAGGTTACTTCGCGGACCGACGTCATCTTAACAAACCTTTGTCCACAAATCTGCCTGAGCGCGTCTTAGTCAATGACAAGTTCTGCTTGCAAGTGCTCGACGATACTTCTCGGAATATTGAACCCGCATAACACCCAACCCTAAGCACTGTCATTGTTGAAGCTATAACAACAACCAGCACATACATACACTGTGCTAGGTGCCGCCGTCCTGCTCCGCTCTCTCTACCAGGCCCGTGTGTTGTAAAGCACATCCCGCCCCTTTGCTGCAGAAGCAAGGCATGCGAGAATGGCGGGTAAGTATATCCTCAGGGTCACAGCTGGCCCATCATATGACCTGGCAGACCACACAGAGGTCCCTGTCAACAGGCCGACGCCAGTCAAGATCAGCACAGAAAAAATGGATGTTGAACTCAACGTGCGCATACAAAATTACCATGGCCTGCCACGCAACTCGCCGACAACTTCTCCTTACTTCGACCAGGAGCCACACAGCAGGAACAAGGACCAATACAGCATAGCTTTTCAATTCACCCCCAAGGCCCCACAGAATGCTCAAGCCCAGAGGAAGGCCAACGTCGACCCAGACGACCGGGAGCCAGAGGGGATATCAGGCTTAGATCTTCAGTTTGGCAACGACTTCGATCACCCAATCCGCCTTCCACCTGGGTTCAGCTATGCCATGAGAATCGTGAAATGGTGGATTGACCCAGGTCTGGATGGTGATCCCTATGCTGACAGGCCGTACCTGTTTGGGCCAGCTCTATCCTCATTCAACCATGTCCGAGTTAGTGACTAGTTCCCACCGCCCCCGCCACCACCCAAAAAAAAAAAAACACACCACACCACACCACACCACAAACGCCACAGCGCTTCATCTGCACCGTCCTTCGACACTACGCCCTGGCTATTTTCCCCTTAGCTCTGCAATACTAACTCCGCGCGCTTCAGGTTGGGCCGGCTGTCGTGGATGAGTCCAAGGGTGGGCTATGGGTCGAGGAGGGTGGTGACCCTGAGTGGAGAGAAGACGTAGGCGTCCCAAAGGATGCTAGGGCAAGAATGAAGTGGGCATTGCAGGAAGACAGCAAGGAGGACTGGGTATGGGAGTATGGGAGGACGTATTCGGTCGACTTCTTCAACGCCTACCTGGACTTTAGTGAGTTTACGCTGAGGCTACCTGGATACGCTGTCCCCGTCATGAATTACTGGGACGGCCAGGGCCTGAGGTGAGTCTTTTTGTTTTCTATTCTATTCTTATCCCTCGTCTTTGTTGTGTTGCATGGGGCTGTTGTCCTGATCAGATATCGCCCTCCTGCAAGGATGCCATCATGGGCATGCTTAGGTTAACGTGTATGGCTTGCTTGTGCAGGAAGAAACGCTCACACCAACTCAGGTACGTTCTTCGAAACAGGAGCACCGGTCAGGTCTATCTCACCATACTATTCACTCTCTATCTCAAGGAGGATGTCAACGAGGATGGCACTCTGAAGCCCGAAGCCAGCCGTGCATACACTTCACACACGCCCGAGGACCAAGATGTGGTTGCTCGCAAGCCGGACGCCAAGGAGCCCGATTTCGACGGTGAGGCTGCACTAGAGCAGGCGAGAAAACACCTCAGTGACGTCGAAATGCCTGGGCAGAAGCCTGTGTCAACTGATGACGGGGATACTGTGGATTAGGCGGAAGGGGCACGTTGAGTAGATAGCTCACGCCGAATGGTAGTCTAAACCGACAGAAAAAGCTGCGTGGCAGCCTTGGCAGTAGGACAGCTCTCGCCCTAACGGCTGTGGCTACCGGAGTACGGACCATTGGCTGTTCCTTGTATCACAGCGTTTGAGCAAGGTCTCCAGGGCTGATTAAGACACTGGTAGAACATGTACCACCTGATCAAAGCACTCCTATCTTTTCGTGGGTTGAGTAAAGGATGTGCGATTTAGATACAGCTCTTCGAAATTGATTTGTCCTCGCTGAAATACTCGCTCTTGTGTCTCGAGGACTTCAGGACTAAGGCTTCATTCTGGTTTAGAGGCCGGCCACACGTGCCCGTTTACGCATCCATCTATAATTTCCTCTAGATAGGTAGTTCACACTATATACTAACTTATATAATTACTAGCTTCTTTCTATTCTATGCTTCATATGTAACAAATATGTTTATTATAATAGTAATCGATATTTATATTTCTTCTATTTATTTAACTTTATTTCTATAGTATATAAAATATAATTAATAAAGTATTAATTAAATACCTACTAAAAGTTATTAAATAAGTAGTTGTTATTAATATTAAGTAATATTTTTATACTTTACTTATTTACTTTTAAGTATATATATTAGGTAAATAAATTTATTTACGAAGTTAATTTTATTTAAAAACTAAGACTAAATAATAAAGTATAAAATAGATTATATATTTTATTAATTAACTACTTTATTTAAATATTATTAAACTAATTATAAGTAGTATAAAAATAATACCTTCTAAGTTAAATAATACACTATATATTAGTATTAAGTTTATATTATATAAAGGCTTTAAACTATCTAATAAACAATATAAATATAATATTTAATAAAGGAAACTTATATTATCTACTTAGTTAAAGCTATATATACTTAGTTATTATATTACTACTATTATTTATCGTATTATTTATTTTTAGATATTAGGTCTTTAAGCGTTCAATACTATATAAAGGCGTAGTATATAACTTTAGATGTATATAGACTAAAAATGAAACTAGTTAAATAGGCTACTATGTATATCTTAATAACAACCAGGAAACATAGTAACCCTACATGGTCGTACTGCGATAGTTGGACGACCGGGATACGTTGACGATCTCCATCCATTGGCACCGACTTGGAAAATATGGCAGCGTATGGAGACCGGCGGTTTGAGGCCAAGGCATGGAAGAAGGAAGGGGGACGACAGCTCGAGATCCAATCAAGCCTGTGATGCGTCCTCCAACACCTCAAGCCACAACAACACCAAGGCGAGGGAGCTCGACGGCTGGGTTGACTTGCCGTCAAGGGAGGCTGACCAAGTGCGCACGCAGGCGCGTCAAAAACATGGTGACATGTGCAACTGGACAAGACCCGGAGATGATCAACGAGCGAGCGCTCGTTCGACCATGCTTGATAAGGGTCTATCATCTCTACACTGTTATTTGCGTTGCTTTGTATACATATGTGAAAACAGAGGGTCTTTGAAAGTTTAAACCTGTATCGAGGGACGTCATACACTTAACATGTATGGGGATTAGAAACAAAATCACCTTATTGGGATCTGGGATGTAGAGCGTCCGGTGGGTCACTTGGTGGCGAATCGGCGAATCGTATCCGCGAGCCGGGTGTAGTTACAGCTCTTGTCGAATACCTGGGCGTGGTCTAGCTCGACCCAGAGGAGTTCGACCCCTGAGCTCGTCATTGTGCTCGACTCCTTGGCCGCCTCTAGGAGGTTGCAAGCTTCACTTTCATCGCTGGTGAGGTATCGCAGCACCGCCATGGTGTCAACGATGAGATCGCGCGACGAAAGGCAGACGGCTGCTTGGCGGCCCGCGACCAGCTCCTCCTTGAAAATGATATTTTCCTTCCAGAAAAAGTGCCGCCCCAGAACCAAAGCAACCCCCGGGTCCATACTTGCGAGGTACCAAAGCTGGACTTCATTGGCCGTCCGGGGGGTCCTCCTGGTAAAGTTGTAGGCCACGTCCGGCAAATGTAATAAGAGGGTGACGGGGTCAACCAACACGACACCCTCCACTCTCTGGCTCAAATCCAGGTCGTGTAGGACATGGGTGGCCATTACGGTGCCGTAGGAGTGCCCGACAAGGACGAAGTGATGGATGCGATGATGGCGGAGGATGTCCTTTAGGTGTCGTATAAATTCGGGACGCGGCAGGATGTTGGACTTGGTCAGCCGCATGCTGATGGGGAGTATCTCCAGGGCAATGATGGGGCTAGTCCGTGGCAGCGAGGCAAGAAAAGGGACATATGGATGGAGGCCGATGCCAATGCCGTGGAGAAAGACGACGGGAAGGGTGGGTGACGTCTCTGTGGTGTAGCGCTGGGGGGCGCGGTACCAGTAGCAGAGCTCGTCGGAGGGCGAACTTCGTCGAAGTAGCGCGGCCGAGGCTAGCAGACGGGGCGGGAAGACCCGCAGCAGGTTTGTGCGCAAGGGGGAGGGCCAGAAGTCGAAGCCGTGCCATGCGAGGTGGCAGTGGGTAGCGGCGTCAACCAGGCCGACGACGAGGTACCAGACAACGCTGCGGTACCTGGTAGGGACGTGGTCGAGCGTCAGTCGCATGGGCACGGCACAGCCCCTGCCCGGAGCAAGGGGGCGGCCTAGGAGCTCTTCGGTCTTGTCGACGTACCCCTCGAGCTCGTCCTCGATGGCGGGAACGACATGCTGGCGATCAAAGAAGGCCCAGAGCAGAAAGTCCTTGACGTTGTCGCGCTTGATGTCGTCGGGATGCGCGCCCAAAGCCCACAGGCTCAAGTAGTGTTCGGGATCGGGCACATTCTCCAGGCACCGCTGGAAGAGAGCCTGCCTGTCGACAGGGTCTGGCGGGTGGCTGGCTTGAAGCGACAGGCGCCGCTCAAACGGGCGGAGGATGAGGAAGTAGTAGAGTGCCTCGATAGGAAGGAGGAGCCAGAAGGGACGAGGTAGAAAAGGTATGATGCACGGTAGGTACGTGAGAAAGAAGACACAGACACGTATGAAGACGAGCTCGTGGGTCGTTGTGTTGAGCATGTCGTCCTACTCGGCCGCGGCCTCTGGCAAGCATCCGTCTTAGCCTCACTTAGCCTTAGTCCTGCTCCAAGACGAGTCAACAAGAACCAAGATTTGGCGGTGCGGGGCACGAGGTGGCACGTGTGTATGTGTGTGTGTGTGTATCTGTTGAGATGTCGTAGGTAGTGGGTGCGATAATGAGGTTGGAGATGGATGCTGCACATGTGATCCGGGGGGGAGGAGTTCCACTAGGTGGACAGATGATATTCCATATATTTCAGATATTTCAGACCTTCCAAATCCTGGATTCCTGGGCAACTAGGAAACTACATACCTAACCAGGTACCTAGGTACCTACCTAGGTATGTATGTACGACCTGTTGGGTACACGCGTAGTTGTTTGGACGCGTCCTTCTCTGAAGGCTTGTAGCGACTGCCCTGTTGCTATACTGTCAGGAGACAGCAGGAGCGCACGGGCCAACGGCCCCAGAAGAACAAACTTCTTAGCTCCCTAGCCTTAGAACAAACTTAGCTAGACGACATATAGACAGAAAGATAAAAACCAATCAATTACTATAATAACCATCACAACTTAGCTTAGATACAAGAACCGAACCCAACCACTATATTTATAGTCTTGTCTTCTCAACGACGACGACAACACCACTACAAGCTTATCCGCCTTTATATCTATAGCTCCGCGCCCTACGACGGAGATACACCTACTTCACACACACCAACTTCTTCGCTTCTATTTATAGTCTAGCTTCGCATATATTACTAAAATCCAACCTAGCAACTTTAAGTACGCTCGCTTGCTTTAACTCTTTTTTAACAAAGCGAATCTAACTTCACCTAACGAAGAAGCATAGCTTATATACTAGTTAATAAAGCAAAAGAGTCTTCTATCCTTCCTAGTCGCCTAGCGCAAACTTTAACTATATAGGTCTTCCTTATTGTTTAAGCAAAACGCCGCTTCCCTAATAATTAGGCTATTGCTTCCTAGCGAAACCTTATTTACACCTACACTTATTCGCTCGCCTCTTAGGCATAAATACAGTAGCAGCCTCTTCTTATTTTCTATATTTAGTATTAAAAACACTCTTATCTTATTACGCTATAATAAAAACCTTAGTCCTATAATCCCTATCCCTCTAATACTCTATTCTTACTACTCTAAACTACTAGCAATTTTATTTTTATTAAAACGCAAACTTGAACCATTAATAGCAGCTTTACCCCTATTTTCTAACTCTAGGGTTTAAATAAATAAAACTATAGCCCTGCTTAACACTAAAAATATAGCAACGCTTATTACTTAAGCTATAGCTTAGCTTTATAACCGCTAGAATAACGACTTCTCTTAAATAATAGCAGCTATATTTACAAACGCTCTACTGCTCTAAATTTATATACAAGCCCTTATAAATAAAAATAATCCCTATAAATCTTCCCTATAACTATTTAACGTTAGTTTCTTTTACTTACGAAAATATACTAAATCTAGCGTTTAGTTAAATGATAAAATAACTAAGTACTTTAACGTTTTTTATTTTATTAAATACCTTAAGTATCTTAAGTAAATCTACTCTATAAAAAATATCTACTATATATAGTTATAGTATCTACTAAAAGATATACTTAAATAGTACTTTTATATCCTTATAGTAAAGATATTACTTGCTTCCTCTAAACTATAATCTTAAATGCAAAATCCTATAATATAGGACTTTCTATATAACTTATTATAGCGTTTAAATTACTTGCCCTAGAAATTAAATCTAAACTTAATAAACTTAATAATATTATAACTTTTAAAGGCTTTCTAGATTAAGTTTAAAACTATAAAAGTATAATTACTAATCTCGCCTAATAATAATTTCTATTAAAATAAATAGTAGTCCGCTCTATAAGGCCTACTCTAAATTTTAAAGGTAAATTAACAACCCTCTTTTTTCTACACTTCCTACTACTATAAGTTCTATAATAGCTATAGCAGTACTTCTAAGCACTACTACTTTCTTTTAATCTACAATATATTTATCTAAATCCTACTAACTAACCCCAAAACTTAAGTAACTTTTAGCTTCCCTATTATCCTACTAAACGCATATAAATATTAAATAATAAATATAGTTAACTATAGCTACTACTAGATTAATACACAGTATAGCACTATTAGTAAAATAAATAACGCTAAAGTTAACTATTATAAGTATAATCTAATGCTTTAAAATAGCTACTTATTCTAGAGAATTATTGCTTACCTACCCTATAAGCCTAATATACTATATAACTAAATTAGTAAGGTTAGCTCTAATAGGCTTATTATAGCGAATTTATTAACTATATAAATTAACTTAATACATCCTACTAATAACCCTTTATTAAAAATACTCCTAAAAAAGGTTTCCCTTAAAACTATATCTATAACCTTTAACTACCCCTTTAAAAAAGCCTTTCCTTAAAATAATTAAGATAAATATCCTAATATTAGCTATTTTAAAACCTTATATATAGCCCCTTCTATCTATAGGTACTGCCGCCGTTACTTTTAAAGCAATAATGCCTTAATAGACTACGTCTATTCTATACACCTTAGAAACCTAAAACTAAAAGAGTAGAGTGCAAAATAAACCATGCTTATAAATAAAACAAGCTAAGAACAAGACTTATACCTAACCGCTACGTCGTTAAACGTGGATAGTAAGCTAAAGAACCTATTAGCGGTAAAAAACTAATTAGCCCTAGTATTACAATAGATACTACTAGGGGCATAAAGATTATTAAATCACTAATAAGGGTTAATTTAGAACTAGGAACAAGCTTTAGTTTTCTCTTATAGACTTACTTATACCTATTTATACATTTACCTAATAGCGCAATATTAAATATATATAGCAATACTAGCTATAATTACACAATAGTAAATAAATAATAGATTTAGTAATTCTTCCTAAACCTATAAGTCTATAGATATACTATATTACTTCGTTTATAAGGACTTAATATAAATATTTACAAGTTATTTAACTATATTATTATACCCCTTTAATTTCTTAGTACCTATATTAACTAAAATAAGCCTATAATAGTATCTTTTATAAAGGAGGTATTCATTATTAGTAACCTTTAAGCAAATATACTACTTAGTATGAACTCTATAAGCTCTAAAGGCTTTAATATAGTTATCTTTAAATTATATATTAATATTAAATCCTATTATATCTAGATTCCATTAAAATTAAAAAGGCGCACCTATTTTATTAAAGCTAAAGTTATTATATTAAAAAAAACCCTAATTCTACCCTAGTTAACAACATAGCTACCTATTAACTATAGACTATATGCTAAGGATCCGCAGAATCTAATCTTTACCCTAACTTCCTTATACTTTAGCTTTTTCACTTTATTTATAAATATCTATTTAGACTTAATTATCATCTATAATAATGGTTATAGTATACTTTAGATTCCTAAAGGAACATTTATTAGCTACCTTTATTCTATAAACCTATAATACCGCATTAATACTATAGAATAAGATACTAAGGCTATATTAGCTACCTTTTACAAGTTATTTAACCCTCTAATAAAGACTCCTATTTAAGTAAAAGACTTCTAGGAACACACTACTAGGGTAAACGTCTTCTTAAGCCTACTAATAGAGGATAGTAGGAAACTCTCTAAGTTCCTTAACTAGAATACAAACATCTTCTACAATAAGGGATTCACTAACATCCCTTAGAACGAATAGCTTAAGGTTTAACTCCAAAATAACTAGTAGGATATAATCCTAAAGAAATATCGCGTATATCCAATAATAGCAAGGGATATAGAAATTATTAACAAAACGCTTAGAAAACTTTAAAAAGCTAGAAAACTTAAACAAATAAAGAAATTAGTTCTATTTTTATTCCCTATTTTCATTATATAGCGTATAATATCTAACAAAACTTAAAAAAAATAAATAGTTATTAACGTTTAAGGCTTGAACTATATAGCAATCTTAAAATATTATCCTATATAAAGCTAAAATAATATTCTTAGTAAAATTACAAATATAAAATATATTATTATACTTAATACAATAGCTTTTTTTTGCTAATAGTAGCTATATCTAAAGATATAATAGATATTTACTATAACAATAGCACAAAGTTAGTTTACCTTTAAATATATAATTATAGAATACTATAGTAGCCTAGTGTATATCTATTAATAAATAGACTAATAACTTTTTAATATAAAAAAGAAAGCCTATTTAGATAATATTGTTATCCTTATAAATAGATTATTTAATAACTATCTCTGAGATATTAGTAAAGTTTTTACTAAACTTAGGGAAATAAACATTATAATAGGCTTAAAGAAATCCTTTTTCGCTATACCTATAGCTATTATACTTAAGCATTATGTTAACTCCCTTAAATTATCTACAATAAAGGAGTAATTATAGGCTATTTAAGCCTTAGAGTTTCTAAAAACTCTTAAGAACCTTAAATATTTTATTAGTTTTACTAAATATATAAGGTATAATATACCCCGTTTTGCAATAAAAATTAAGCCTCTTAAAACTTAAAAGACTAGCCTCCTTTAGTTAAATTCTAAAAGTAAACCAAAAGGTAAAATAGTTAAGTAATACTAAATAAACTACATTATATTTAAAATACCTAGTAAAGCTAAAAAAGCTGCTTTTAAAATAATTAAATCTAACCTTATAAAGTATACTTTAGTTATTTATTTTAACCCTAAAAAACTACTATTTATTAACTTTAACGTTTCCGCCGCTAGAATTAGGGCTTAGGTTTACTATATCAACAACGTAATTGCTTACAGGCTACTAAAAAACAAATACATTACTATATATCCCCCACAAACAGCTATATAAACTATCACCTATCTAAGCCGCATACTTTCAAACACAAAGCAATAATATTAAATAACTAAGATAGAAGTTCTTAGGTATATCTAAGTCTTAAAAAAATATAACTAATAAATAAAATTAACACAACGCTAAGCAACTCTTTATATAAATTATTCTACTATCCTAAGACTCTCTAAATAACTAAATATCATTAACTCTATAGCTACTTCTATTAATAATAAAAAACTTATTTATACCCTTAAATTTATAAGTAGATTTAACATCAATTTCCTTTATAAGCCTAGTTAGTAAAACATTATCCTTAACGCTTTATTTTAACTATATTCACTAAATATAACCCTTATTAATACACCTAGTAGTTTTAAAGTCCTACTTAATAACTATAAAAAACACTAGTTATTTACTACTAAAGGATATACTATACTTAAAAAAACGCTTCGCTATAGTAAAGTTTACATTAAAATATCGCTAAACTTCTATTAACATCTTTAAAATAGTTATTAAAATAATCCCCACTAATTATAAATTCTTAATATAATTTATAAAAATAAAGCCTTTAGTAAAAATGAAGCTACTTTTTTATTTAAAATCTATTTTAGCTTAGTTTAGAAAACCTTATTGGAATGTAAACCCTTATAACTATATATTCCCTAGTTCTATATTCCTAAGATTCTAAAACTAGTATATGCGGGCAGCTACTATAAATACGTCTAACTAATGGAATTCCTTTACTCGTACTATATTAGCTAACTATTCGCTAAGCTTTGTAAATTTACTTGTTAGTGCTTAAACTATTAGGTTTTTAACGTTTATTACTATAGAACATATAGCAGCTTGCAACTAATGCTTAGCCCACTATACTTATACTACTAGATTACAATGGACTTTATTTTAGGCCTATTGATCTCGAAACTAGAAGGATTTAACTATATCCTTCTTATAGTTTATAAATTCTTTAAAGAAATCCTTTTAATACCTAGAAAGACAACCTAGAAATCCTTAAACTAGGCTTTAGCCCTACTACGGAATCTACTTTAAAGCAACTAAAAATATCTAAAAGTTATTCTTTTAAATAAAGATTTAAAACTCCTTTTAAAGGTTTAAGCTTCTATTTAGAAGATTTATAGTGTTCTAGGGCGCAGAGAAAACCCACCACCGATGGGCTATATATAAGCAGTCGTACCGCCGCGTAGATTTTTAAGCTTTTGGAACAACAATCTTAATCTTTTCTTTTACCCTATATCGTATATATCCTCTCTGATTAAAGCGTACAAAATCTATCTTTTGGCCCCGGGCTACTATTTAACTTTCTTCTCCTTTTTTCCTTTACAGCGTTAAACATACCTTCGGCGGCATTTAGTAAAGTAACAACCTAACACTATTGGGTTTTTGTTTTTACTAGTGTTTACTTTATAAATTAAATATAGGTTTCTTCAGTTGTTTTGCTTTAGTTCGATAAAGATAAAAATTTAAGAAAACAGCCTTCACTTATAGTTTATTCTCTTTGCCTTTATTAAACCTTGGTAATTATTTAAAGGCTAGTAATTAGTGCTTTGCTATTAGCGAAATTAGGCCTGTAGATCCTCTTTATTAGTAAAAAATTACTTATCCTAAAAAGAGCGCGAATTAATTCCTTACTAAAAAATCCCTTTTTGGCATACTCTTCGTACTTTTTAACTATTTTGGTTATTAGCCAAAAAATATATATACTATTAAAGATAACTTTTTTTAATATTTAAAGCTTTTAATAAAGCTTAAATTTTTAATAATACTTCAATAATCCTAATTAAAAAGGTGTAATACTCCTAATATATGTTTAATGTTATTTTAATAATAATTAAGGCTTAGTAAAATAGTAGTTCGATAGTTGCTAAAAACTACTATTAATTTGTAAAATTATTACAACTTAACTACTATTATAGACGCTTAGAATTCCGAGCAACTAAGGGAAATATAAAATAAATAAATTACTAGCAAGGCTAAGATAATTATTGAGTTTATGCATTTATCTCAACAAAGCTATTATTGCTGCTGGATACAAATAGGAATTCTTAGTTTTCGCTCCCTCCAAAGGACTAAACTTTAAATAACCAAAAGAAAATTCCCTTTTGTATTCTACAAACGCTTTAAAAACTTTTTATTAAAAATATTTAGGTTACTCTAATTAAATACCTCTAAAGACAATAGCTAACTTTGGAAACCCTCTTGTAGCTATTCCTCCTAAGGCCTTATTTGCTAAAGATATTTTAAAATAGTTGTTCTTTTCTACTAAAGCGTTAAACTTATTAAATACACCTTCCTCTATCCTAATTTCTCCCTATAAAAGTTAATACAATAATCCTCTACTTTTTAATCTACTTGCTAATATTAATAAATAAAGCAAAAACTAGTCTCCTAAGCGCTTTAAATATAAAAGCAAGAGACCCGCTTAAGCTATCCCTTCTATTCCCAACAACCCGGTTAAAAACATTTAAGGTTAACTTTTACCTTCGCTTATGCATCTACCTTAGGTTACACAGCTACAAAGAATGTTTAATTAAGCCTAATATATAGCTAGAATTGCTTCAATTGCTATTTTTCTACTCTAAGCTACCTCTATTATAATAAACAATCTTAATATAAAAAGGTTTAATAAAACTAATATATTCTAAGCTATTTTAAATATTAAAAACTTAGCTTACTAGTTTTTATACCTAAAAGATAATCTTTTAATGCTACTTAAGTAAAATATTAGTTCCTATAAGCTTACTAAAGTAATTAACTAAGTTACTACTAGCCTTGAAACTTAGTAAACTTAGAAACAGCAACTTATTACTTTCTTTAAAATAAACAATAAATCAATGCAAGCAAATCCTAATAAGGTAATTAAAAGGCTGCATAAGGATAATTCGGGCAACGACTTATATAAATAGAAGGCTAGGGTTGTTAAGTATAATTAAGTCCTTAGCGATTCTAGAAACTCAGCCACTACGCTAGTCTAGCCCTTCTATAAGTGCTTGCCCCCTTGGGTAAAGAAGTCTTTCCTTCTTAAGAGACGTACGAGTTTTAATCCAAAGACTATGCCTTAGCCTAAGTTTAAATCCATTCTCCTAAACTTCCTTAATAAAAAGATCAAATATACTAAGCAGAACGTATCTAGCACTAGCTTTATCCCATAGAATTAACCTATCTACTCTTTTAACAATATCAGTTCTATTTTTAATTATAAATAATTTTCCCGCAGTAGTACCGTTTCTAATTAAAAACTATATCCTGCCAAAATAGTGTTGCAAAATAATCCCATTAATCGTATTACTAAGGGTATTGCAAATATAAAAATCAATATTATTAAGTTTTTTTAGCCAAAAGAAAATAGTTTTGCTAAGATTTAAAAATATACAAAAACTCATTTATATAACGCTTAGCGGGATAATTTAGGGCTTTCTAGCCCTAAAGCAATTAGTTCTATCCAAGCTCTAGCTATTGTGTACAACAATAACTCTAAACCTTGGTTAGATAATAACAACAAGGTCTATATAACCATTAATAGTATTTAATATTACAAGAATGGGTTTATTAAGGCTTGTTATAGCTATACGAATTCTAATTACAATGCTTATTATTGCCCTAAATTGGAGGCTCTTGCTAATTACTAACTTATTTACTATCTTAAGTGGGAAGAAACGTTAGTTATTATCGGCACGCTTTAGGAAGCCAAAAAAGGCCTAGCAGAATACTTAAACCTAAATACAATATATAAGTATTGCAATTAGCCTAGTGTAAGAATAAATGCTTATATCCAAAAGCGCTTTAAATTCCTTTCCTAGAAGAATTATATTAATTTTCCTTGTGTTTAAAGGTATTACCGCGTAGTTAAAAGCAACCCTTTCTTTAAAAGCAATGCTTTGCTTAGTATTTTAAAAACCTTTTTTAACCTAAACTATTCTAAATTAAGTTATATTAAAAGTTTAGCTATAGCTTTTAATACTAGAATATAAATAGTAATAATTAGTAATAAGTTAATATGCCTAATTAACTCTTAAATTCTCGCTATTGCTATAAAAAAAAAGAATAACTAGGAAAATATCTAATTAGAACAACGCTATATTTAAACCTATTTTGAATACTTTTATACTAAATGCTTATATTCGTTTTGCTAACAAGGAATTAACTAAAGCTCTTTAAGATACCTAAAACCTTAGGGATAATTAGAATTTTTATTCTTAGCGTAATTAAAAAGAAAATACGCTAAATAGCCCAAGTTTTATAAAATTAATTAACTTGCCTAAGCGTTTTTGTACTAAAAAGCCTACTAAGCCTATTTTAGCTCTTAAAAAAATAACTATGTAAGCTATTTTTTCTAAGACTATTAAGCTTCGCGCTTTTAACTTATTAGCACTAGGTAGCACTAATTCTGCGCTAATTAAACAGCTCTACGCTTTATAAGATGATGTTAAAACTATATTGGAAGTCTTTTTTAAACCAATGCAAGATATAGTACCTAGGTTTTATTAGCTATTAATCTTAGTTATAAGCGCCCCAAATACTACGCATAGCTAATTCATTGTTAGCTACAAGGTTAATTTTATTTCTACTACAACTAGGGATATAGTTAATTAAGGCTATTATAGTTTCGCTTATCTAATAGTTTGTGTAGGTAACAATACTTAAGCGTCTATATTAGCCCTTCTTGATATTAAAGCCGAGATAAACTTTTTACCTTTATTCTATTGCAATAACAATAGTTTTTTTTACGCCTAGTTAAAGTTAATAAACTTTATAGTTTACAATAAAAAGTCTTTATCTTTAATTAAAGTAACAAAAAGCTAGGTTTATATTAGTTATAAGCGAATTCGTTAGGTTTTCTTTATAGTTAATAATATTACGCATAATGTAGCTTACTATATTCTTTTAAAAATACCCTTTTTCTTAGATATAAACCTTACGTTTAAGAAATCCAATAGGTTTTTGTTTACCTATGTTATTATAGGTAACTCGAGAGTAATATATAGTTTTGAATAAAGGAATTAAAAGCCTTTTAGCGTTGCTTTAGTAGCTAGTGTAAAAGTTTCTAAGCGTTATATTCTTTGTACTTTAGCTATTAAAGCTAAGAATAATTAGCTTAATTAGAATAAAGTATATATTGAAAATCTAGTTTAATCTTCTAAAAGCTAGCTAAGTTAGCTAAAGCTTAAAAAGGGTAATAAAGTAGTTAGCCTTTTAATTAGTAATAATTTTAAAAGGATTTCCACTATATACGCTAAGGAAGTTTAGGCCTAAGTTAAAATAATATATTAAAAGGAAGAGATATTTTAGCCTAATTATTATTGTATATATGGATTTTATAAAGTAAACTAAGTAGCTTGTTTTTGAAAATAGGTTAATAATATTCTATTTTTAGCTACGGTAGCTAAAGCAATTAAAAGAACTTTAGCTTTAGCAATTAGGACGCTATATAAGCGCATGGGTGTTAAAGTGTATTTTGTTAATAACTATCCTTTGGATAGCTTTATTCCTAATGGGATTATTAACTAGAAACTGTTATATAAAAAGAAAATTAGGGAAGCTATAGATGCTAATAGGGGCAGTATATACAATGCTTAGATTTAGCCTAAGTTCTTTAATATCTTACAAGGGTTATATTTTACTTCTAATTGGCTTGCTACAATAATGAAAAAAAGTTGCAACGGCTTTTTAATTGCTAAAAGAAATATGGTTGTTTATATGCTTTTTAATTAGAAGAAAACTTTAGCTTAGGAATTTGCTTATATCTTCCAAATTAATATAAGCGTTACTTTATTGCAATTTATTAAAATAGTTCCGCATAAGGTTTATTAGAATAGTAATAATATATTACTTAAAGCTGTTCGGGAAATTGCTATTAAGATGCTTTAAGAGCGTTAGGCTAGTAGCCTTATTAAGGAGTTTTATACTTTATATTGTAATAAGTAGTTTTTTGTTAGTAAGAAAAACAAGGGCTATTAATTAATTAATAATATTAGCTAAGCTAATAGTGTTACAATTAAAGATGCGTTTATTTCTTTTGTTATAAATAAATTCTTTAAAGAGTTTGCAATATATATAGTTTTATCCTTTTTTAACTTTTTTTTTAGTTATAATTAAATTAAGCTAGATAAAAAAAGTAGAAATATTATAACTTTTGCTATACTAATTGGATTGTTTTAATAGTATAAACTTTTTATAAAGGCTATAAATTTTATTGTTTAATTTATGCATTATATAGTTTAGCTTTTCTATAACTTTATTTTGTAAGTTTGCAAACCCTTTATAGATAATATTGCAGTTAAAGGTTTAACTATAAACTATAGCGAGTAGAAGGCTTTTAATTTTTTTAAAGTTAAATAATTTATTGCAAAGTATATTAAAAACCTTAATAATGTATTTTATAATACTAAGCTAGCTAAAGGAGTAATTAGTACTATAAAGTCTAACTAGTGCAAAAAGTAAGCCAATATTATAAGCTATATATGTAGCACTCTTGGTTAGTTGCTCATAAATAAGAAAATTATTAAAATTAAGGAATAAATAATATATACTATTGTTTTTTAAGTTTGGTTTTTTATTAACCTTGCTAACTACTACTAAGCGTAGATCCCTAACTATAGCATTATTGCTAAGCTTTTATTTAACCTTTTTAAGAAAAAAGCTATTTTTGCCTAGGATAATACCTATAAAGATATAATAGACTAAATTAAGGTAGTAATTACCTTAAAGCTATATTTAATTAACTTAAACTATATTAGAAGAGACATTATTCTTATAGTTAATGCTAGCTTATTTAGATAGAGTACTTATTTAATACAAGTAGTTAATAGCGTTTAGTACCTAGTACGCTACAAGAGTAGTACCTAGATAGAAGCTAAGAAACTCTATAATGCTATTAAACAAAAATGTCGCGTAGTACTATATGCAATCAAATGCCTTCGATTTTACATCTTTGGAGTATATTTTTTCTTAAAAACTAATTTAAATGTTTTTGTTTAGTAGCTTAAAGGTTTAGCAACAAATATTTTAGGGGCCTTAATTACTTAATAGCTAGTTGTTATTTATACCTATAATTTTACAATAGTTTATATTAAAGGCTTAAATAATCTAGTTATAAATACTTTATTTCAAAAGCTTGCTAGCCCGTTTAATAATAAAAACTACCGCTATAAGGGTAACATTAAGAACTAGTGTAACTTAATATTTGCTTAGCTTTTGGCACTAAAGTTAAAAGCTAATTAAACGCTATTGCTTTAAAATAACTATTTCTAGTTAAAGTAGTTTAAGTAGATTACTTGTTTTTTTATCTATAAAGAGTTTCTACTAAATCTTAAGGGCAAATAGTTAAATATATTTAAAAAAATAGCCTTTTAGTTTGTTATATATAAGTAAATTCTTTAGCGTTTACCTAAAAAAAAGCTATAACGCTAATATGTTATTAATAATTCTAATTAAAAACAAAGGATTATTAGAAATACATATGCTTTTTTTAGATATAGGGGGTATAAGGTAACATATAGGCGTATTAGAGCTATGTACTACTAGAAAGGAATGTATACTAACGTGGAAAAGGCTATTTCTATTTGCTTTAAGTGTACCAAATGGAATACTTGGTACTACAACGATAGGGTTATTCCAACTATACTAAATAGCCTTTTTGCTAAAATCTATATTAATATTTAGCACTTTCTCTTTAATCGGGGTTATATATACCTTGTTAAGGCCTGTTATAACTTAACCGGCTGGCCAAAAGTAATAGCTTTATATGCGGCTAACGCCAAAAGCATTAAAAAGTTCTTTGTTAACAACATTCTGCTTAAATAGAACCTACTTCTTAAGGTTATTATTAATAGAGAAAGGGAGAACATAAGCAAATTTGTAAAATATCTACGCTAAATCAACGTTTACTAAGTCCTTTTGTTAATCTACAACCTTTATGCTAACGGTATTATAGAGTAAGGCTATTTTAACCTAGTTACTACTATAATAAAGATAATAAACAAGTATAGTATTAAAAGCTAGCGCAATATATTACTATATATACTTTTTGCTAATTAAACATTTTTAAAGTATTTTTACGGGAAAAGCTCTTTTTATTTTCTTTATAAGTATAAGCTAATTATCCTTATTAAGACTAATATCCTTATTTAAAGGGTATAAGCATAGAACCCAAATATGTTTATAGAAGATGTATTAATCTACCGGCTTTAATTACTGTTAAATCTTAAGGAAGATGTTTTAAAAGCACGGGATACTATAGCGGAATATAAAAAAAAGGCTATATTAAGGGATATATATAGGGGGTTTATAAAACTATAGCTGCTAATAAAAAACAACC
>MAVT02000940.1:0-18781 GCA_001702395.2 Diaporthe helianthi | reverse complement strand
AGTATAATTCTTAGTAGGCTATATATATATATATACTATTTATTTTAGTTAACTTTTTAGTAAAATAAATACTATTACGTATATTAATATACTACTAAAGTAGTTACTAAGTTAAATATATTATATATACTACTTTATAGCTATACCTTTAAACTTTATAACCTAATATAGTACTTTATAATTATTTATATACTATAAAAGTAATATTAATAAATAAAGCTTAATTAAAGCTACTAAAATAAATATTACTTAGCTACTATTATAACTATATATTATAGTTATATAAGTATTGGCGAAAAGGGGCTAAGAAAGAGCTAGTAAGGTATAATACTATAACTTTATATATATATATATATATATAACTTACTATAGTAATATATACTTTACTTATAGATAATAGTAATTATAAAAAGAGAGAAGTCTTGTAATATACCTTGCTAGCTAGGGCCTTAGCGGTTATAGTATGTATAGGGATTTTATTCCTATTTAGGAAGTACGAGTCCTTAGTTTTATATAGGAGTGCAAGATTGGTCGTCCCGCCCAGCACTCGGTAAGCTGCCCTAAGACACCACGGCAATCCGCAGCACAACCCGCAGCTTAACACCGCAGCGTTCGGCAGTCTGCAGCAGAGCACTCCGCAGTTTCACGGCCCGCAGTTTAACACTGCAGCGTTCGGCAGTCCGCATTACAGCAATCTACAGGGCCTACAGATAGGACAGTTTGGCGGTCTTCAGGGTTTTACGCCAGCTTTCCCAACCGCAGGCCCGCTTCAGAGCCATGTGCTGCACATCCCCGTCAACGCAAACACGACTGTAGCGGAGCTCCGCAAGATGGCATCGGTCAACACGGCAACCGCATTGCAGCTTATGCAGCTCGCGGAGCAACTTGAAAAGCCTCGGCGCAGGCGGTCCGGAGCCCGCTGCGCAGTGAGTATGGTGTGGAAAAACGGGTGAGATTGGTTACCCTATCTAGGAAAGCCATAGCTGTATGTTTGTACTACAGCCATAGGGATCCCGTAGGACAATATTAGCCAAGGTCAAATAAGATATTCAGTTAGACTGAAAATCAACCACACATTATCCACAGTGAGCTGTCCCTGTTTCTTGGGAATTATAAGAGTCAATGAGGCATGAGCGATGGTCGAGCCTGGGAGCTACACGTGACTGTGCACGTGTGCCCAGCATTCTGCCCGCTATCTCACCGCCTACCCTAACACACAGCCTAACGGCTCCCCGATTGGGCACTCCCAGAATTTTGACTTTGCTCGACTTCTTTCTTTTAGCCTGCATCCAGCCAGCCACTGTCCAACTCCCAAGCACTTCTCTCCGAGCACTGCCCTCCCCATCGACAACCACCATCATCGTCCATACCCATCCTCCAACACCGCCAAAATGGGTCGCGTCCGCACCAAGACCGTTAAGAAGTCCTCCAAGGTAAGCAGCCTTTGGGGAAACCTCCCACTTTCAACATTTACAACATAGACTCTACAGGGCGTGGTCGCCTCGTGGCCCACTCCTTACTGTGTTGATGTGAAGCTGCTTCTTGGTTCCTTTGGCCGCTGACTCCAAATATTGTAGGTCATCATTGAGCGCTTCTACCCGAAGCTCACTCTGGACTTTGAGACCAACAAGAAAATCTGCGATGAAGTTGCCGTAATCCCCTCCAAGCGCCTGCGCAACAAGATTGCGGGCTACACAACCCACTTGATGAAGCGTATTCAGGAGGGTCCCGTCCGCGGTATCTCCTTCAAGCTCCAGGAGGAGGAGCGTGAGCGCAAGGATCAATACGTCCCCGAGGTCTCCGCCCTCGACTTCACCCAGAACTCCGAGTCCGGCCAGCTGGATGTCGACGCTGAGACCAAGGACCTGCTCAAGCACCTTGGCGTAAGTACACACCATTATCTCTTGGTTCAATCTGGCCCCGGCAATTACTGGCATTGCGCTTTTCTTTTGTCACTGCTAATATGAGACCGCGCAACAGTTCGACGCCGTCCCCGTCAACGTCATCAACGTCGTCCAGCAGCAGACCCAGGAGCGTGGTGGCCGCCGCTTCGGCGACCGCCCCCCTCGCCGCGACTAAATCATCGACCCCCACAAAACAAAACCGGTGTTGCGATGACGAGGTTACGAAAACAACAAGAAAAGGCATGAGTGGGGAGGGAAGTGACACGGGCGTCACAATACTACATGGATTTGAGTCGGGCTTGGGTTCCAGGCGCGTGGTGTCGGTCAACACGGCGTCCACGGCGTTCTTGATGGCACGACAGTGTCTTCTTTCGTCTCTTACCGACAATTGGAAGGTAGTGAGCACCCAGCTAGATCGAATACAGATCTCATGCTCCTACAAGGTGTCGCCTGTCTTTAGGGTAAATCCGGAGACAAGGCTTGATTGCCAACTTTACTTCCAATGCTCGTGTGTGGACCAAGGTCCTGGGCCGTGTGGGTTTCCCGCCGACTCACTCTCCATGCCCACGAGGACTAGTGCGGCCACGCTACTGCGAGGAGAGACACCTGCTGGTGATGCGCTATGTGCTTATGTGACTGGCCTATCTGGGTATCTCGAAACTCAACCGTAACTCCTGCGCCTTGTAGATGCACGATTGTAGACGATGCTTGTAGATGGAAACCTAAGTCCGTGCTAGGAAGCCTTTTCGGGTTCGGTCGAGAACTTGACTTTGTACCCCTCGATGGAATCATCAGCTCCATCACCGAGAGCCGGTGCCTCAGCCTGCGTGGTGACCGTCTTCTCGCGGACGACAACGTCTACCTTGCTCCTAGGCGGCGCCGCTTTAGCATCCTCCCCTCTCTCCAGGGCCAGGTTCTTGGCGTCCTCTGCGGCTTTGCGGTCCTCCCGCAGCTGCAACCGGGACATCTCAGCAGCCAACCTCTTGGGCTCGCTCTTTTTAGCCTCCCCGGAGGTCTGCTCTGCGGCGCTATTGTCGGAGCCACCAACCCCCTTGGCTGCCTCCCCGCTGCCCGCCTCTTCTCCCTCCGGATACAGCTCGATGCCGATGTCAGGCAGGCCGACGCGCTCCCACGCGGCCGTCTCGTTGAGCTGGACCTTGACCCACAGGGCGCGGCGGGCGCACCCGGCGCTGCACCACTTCTCCAGCTCCCTCGTCTCGACTATGTCAAAGTCGCGCCGGCCCTTGTTGACCAGCTTGTAGGTGCCGGCGCCCTTGTACCGCCTCCGCGTGTTGCCGCACAGCACGTACCCGCACTTGTCCCCGTCCAGGTTCCGCTCCGTGATGAGGTCGTCGTAGTCGGAGGGCTGGAAGATGCGGACCAGGCCCGCAAAGTCGCGCGCGTCGGCTGGGTCTGGGTCGGAGGCTGGGGCTGAGCGGTTGCGCGGGAAGTCGAGCAGGGTGATTACGTGCTCGAGGATCTGGGCCTCGGCGTCCTTGCGGTCTTGGAGGATGCGGGCGTGCTGGAGGGCGATCTGGCGGGGGTCTTGTCCGGGTGGTTGGGGCGCCTTTCCTCTTGCTTTTGATGGGGTGGCTGCTGTGCTGATGGGCTGTGTGGGACTGGGGGAGGAGGTCTTGGGCTTCTTGAGGATGCCCTTGATGGGCGGGTCTGTTTTGGAGGCCATTGCGATTTTGATGGAAGAAGGTGAGGTTGGCGGGTTCAGAGTTCGGTATGCTGTCGATATGATTTCACGAGGGTTGACTGAGAAATGGTTGTCTGCGGGAGGAAGAAATGTCTTGGGCTTGGGTGACGATGGTGGGGGCAATGGGTGCTGCAGGGAAGCTGTTTTCCCGCTGCAACATTTGTTTTCCAACGAACAGCCTGGATAAGTTCTCAGGTGTACAGTGCTCTGGTAGTCAAGTCGCAATCATGCACTGTTTATCCTGGCATTGTGGATGACCTTCTTAAACATGCACACTGTGCTGTTGCTGGTAGCCGTTGTCATGGCCCACCTTGGTTGGGCGTGGTTCAACAATAGAGCGGTAATAAGTTGTCACGGTATCTAGACTAGGTAGACTAGACTGGCTGGCTGGCTGGCCTGTACGAACTGCATGGAGACAGGAGTCTGGAGGGTGTTTTAGATCCTGATCCTCAATCATCACCTGCCATCTTCAGCTGGGAACCAAACCCTTGGGATCGAATAGAGAGAGAGAGACACACATACGGATACTGCCTGCCCCCTTTTCTCCAGACTCCATTTACACAGGAACGGGAACGATCTATCTACTTTGCCCAAGATCCGACCAACCTCCTAGCCACACGAATCAGCTGCCAACGAATTCAAAGGAAACAAAGCAGACCATAATACCAAGCATTGACAACTCTCCAGGCCTGCCATCATCTCGATGCGGATCACTGTCTTGGTGGCTGTTTACGCTGTCTGATGATAAATGACACATGATCCCCAATCAGAGACGCCACACATCACTGACTGCAGGCTACCCAAACATAGCGCACAAGCCCTTGTGTGCCTTTAGCCACCAAGATCTCGTCTGAGGTACGTATAGATCTATCTGCCCGTCTCAGACGCCTGTCTGGCAGCCAAAATATTTCTGATTTTCTTCTATCCGGCTGCCTTGTGCCTGGCGGGGTATTTTTGGGGAAAGTTCAGTCGTGCTTATTTTCCGAGCCACCGAATGAGGCTTGGCCATCGCTCTGCCACCATTTTATCGGAGCAGTTCAGCTTGGGAGGTCTTGGGAGGGCTGTGGAGGGGTGACGTTGGGTTGTTGTACTCCTAAACATTCCCTCCCGTCTGACGCTCTGGTGTGGTGGTGTCGGGCTATTTTACTTGGTCCAGTCCGAACGAGGCGGCTCCTTATTTGTTGTTCATGCGCTGACGTCGCCCAACTAGGATCCTCTCCAACAGGCCGGCCTGCCTGGGACTGCCTGCATCATTCCCGCTGCAGCCCGCGCCCGCGTCCGCGCCCGACTCCTCCTGAAGCTCCCCAGCACCCGAAGCAGGCGTCGCTTCCCGACCGACAGACTGACCTGCCTTTGCTGCACACACCCTACTTTTCCTGTACGTTCAGCCCGATCCATTCCTCTACTCATCCCACACCTTAGAGATCCAGCATTGTGGAATTTGCTTGTATCGTGCACTTTATCTGACCTGTTAGGTGTGGCACAGACACAAAGCCAGACGTCGCAAAATCCCTATCATCCCAAAAGCATTGCTCCCCGCATCATCCTCATCCTACGTCAGACACTCGGACTCTAGCAATTCACGCGACGCCTTCAACCTCGCCTGTGCCTTGGCCCTGGCCGTACAGCCATGTCTTTCAAGGTCAAGGCCCTCTACGAGTACTCCTCGCCCCACGAGGACGACTTGAACTTCCCAGTCGGCCAGATCATAACCGTCACCGAAGAGGAGGACGACGACTGGTACACCGGCGAGTACCTCGATGACGCTGGAGCTAAGCATGAGGGCATCTTCCCCAGGAACTTCGTCGAGAAGTACGAGCCAGTCGCCCCGCCCCGCCCGACTCGAACCCGGCCCAAGAAGGAGCCTGAGCCCGCCGCTGACGAGGTAGCCGCCGCTGCCGAGGAGCCTGCCCCTCCCGCTTTCTCGCCAAAAGCAGCCGCCGCGCCAGGGCCAGTGGCTGTGGCCGCGCGACACGAGGAAGAGCAGCCTATCTCTCCGCCTCCATTGCCAGCCGAGCCGAGGTCTCCTATCGCTGCTGCTGCTGCTGCTCGCGCACCCAGGCCTGAGCCCGAACTACCCGCCTCGCCCCCCAGCGCTCCCGCAGCAGAGCCAGTTGCTCAGTCCCCGCCACAGGCCGAGCCCGCTAAGAAGGGCCCGCCTCCCGTGACGCAGAAGCCGGCTAGCAACTCCTTCAAGGACCGCATCGCTGCTTTCAACAAGACTGCTGCGCCGCCAATCGCCCCCTTCAAGCCTGCCGGGCTGGGTGGCGCGTCCGGCTCTTCGTCCTTTATCAAGAAGCCATTCGTTGCTCCTCCGCCCAAGGGAAACACTTACGTGCCGGTCCAGCGCAACACCCCAGTTGCTGCGGTCTATCGTCGGGACGAAGACCCTGAGATCAAAGAACGGGAAGCTGAAAATGAGGAGACTGCTCAGAAGGCAGGATTGCTGCCCACCGAATCGAATGATGGCGGCGAGGACCAGCCGAAACCCCTGAGTCTGAAGGAGCGCATGGCATTGCTCCAGAAGCAACAGCAGGAGCAGGCACAGAGACACGCAGAAGCCGCGGCCAAGAGAGAAAAGCCGAAGCGCCCAGCGAAGCCTCGCATGCCCAGCCACGACCCCGCCACCTCCGAGGCCGCCGACGAGGAAGACGTTGCGCAGCCGACACCTCTGGACCGCAATGACACCGGTGGAACGGGAGGCAGGGAGTCTATAGACGAGTCGCATCCCCCCAGAGTGCCCGCGCAGCCTCGTCGCAAGCCATCCAAGGGCCCAGAGCCTAGAGACGGAAACGAGGCGGACATGTCTGGGGCTGGGGAGACGACTGAGGACCAGGCGGACCTCACCGAACGTGAGGACAGCGACGAAAAGCCCAGGCTCCCTTCGCGGGTTGCCACAGAGTCCGCCCCAGCCGAGGAGACTCAGGAAGAAGACGACGAGGAGGAGGAGGAAGACGAGGAAACCAAAGAATTCCGGCGCAAGGAAGAGCTCAGGGCAAGAATGGCTCGACTTGGTGGCGGAATGGGAATGCCGGGCATGTTTGGCATGCCCGTCCCCGGCGGTGCTGCATCACTGCCGCCAAAGAAGAAGAAGCCTTCCGCATCCTCCGACAGACGTCCCAGTGAGGACTCACAGCCGCTCGCCTCTCCAATTCAGGCGCCTCCAGTTCCCATGATGATGGCTCTGCCAGGCTTGGGCGGCCCCCGGAAGTCTGAAGACAAGACTCCCATGGCTGAGGAGCCTCGTGCTGTTTCTGACGAGGAAGATGAGGACGAACCTGTGGCACGCAGTCCACCAGCTGGTGAGATTTAATCGTGGTTACGCCCGCATCGATGGACAGAGACTAACCTTGCTCCAGTCGCGACAGGCGCTTCTGCTGCTGCCCCGCCAGTTCCGGGTGGACGTCCCGCGCCACCCCCTGTGCCCGCAGACAGTATGTGCAGCCATCCCTTTGCAATGACCTAAGTGCTAACCAACGAGCAGCGCGACCTCCCCCGCCGCCTGCCCCTGTGGCGAACGTTGCCAGGTCTGAGGGCTCCGAGTCAGACGATGAGCTATCAGGGCCTGGGGCTCTTGAAACGCCACGAGGTGAAGAGCCTCCAGTGACTCGGGCACCGCCGCCACTGCCTCCGGTCTCTGCGCCCGCACCGCCTATGCCAACATCTCCCCGGATGCCGACATCCCCCAAATTCTACGGTGACGATTCTACGCCGACATCTCCATCCAGCAAGAGGGCCAGCCGACTTCCACCCCCTGTGCCAGGCACAGTCGCAGCTCCGCCATCTCAGACAAGACCGCCTCCGCCGCCTCCGCCAGGAGGTTTACCTAGGACTTCCATTTCCTCCGACCGCCCAGGGTCGTCTGCCCGACCCTCAGCTCTCACAGAGGACAGCAATGAGGGAGAGGTTACAGAGTACGACGGAGACTACGATACAGACATCGCCTCGTCCGTACCGCACAAGGACGCCCTCAAGGCTCACGGGCGGGACTCGAGCATCGAGGACACCCTTTCAGTTTCGTCGCCGAAGGAAGCACATCCCTCTCTGCCGCCACCAATCCCATCCGCTGCTGCCCCGAGAGCTGTGCCTCCCCCGCCTCCTGTGCCCAGCCAGCCGCCGCCAGAGAGTCGGCCGGATACGCGGAGATCTGTTGACGCTCCCCGAGCAGCTCCCCCTCCGCCCCCGCCTACAAACTTGGCTGCGCAAGATGAGGATGATTATGACCCTTACAATTACACAGCCGCTACGGCATCTCCTAGGACTCCTGCTGCGCCGTCTTTCTCTCAATTACCGCCCCCACCACCTCCACGTCCAGACGACAACTACGAGGAGCCTTCCTACCAGCCAACTCCCGAGCACAGGACTGCTCCTGGCTCTTCAGGTGGCCGGCCTTCTGCGCCTCCTTCTCGCGGCTCGCTAGATATCCGCACATCCAGACGATCCGTGGATCTGCTGAACAGGCCGTCCATGGAGTCCGGTTTCGTAGCCCATGACATTGATCTGGCCCCTCAGTCCGGATGGTGGTTACAACCAAAGGGCCTGCCACCACAGCTGCAAGGTCGTAAGGATATTTTCTTCGAATCCGATGAGTCCCAGTCCGCTCAACGTGGCTCGAAGACGACCGTGACTCGCGACATTTACATCTTGTTCCAAGACTATTCGCAGACTGTCATCACGGCAAGTTTTGACCCTAAGGATGCAAAAGACGTCCACTTGGAGCAGCGCCACGAGGGCCCTCCCAGAAGCCTGCGACAGGACCAGCTCGAGGAATCATACGAGCGTTTCGGCCGCCCTCTCTCGACAGCCGTGGCCGGTAAGAAGGACACCGTCGTTGGCGACGGCACACCGCAGTCGCTCGTGCTCGAGCTTCTGAAGCCCTTCAAGGACGCGCTGCCGCCCGTGGGCACGCGCGCGTACGGCGCCCTCGTCTACTCCAACCTGGCCAATGCCAGCACGACCCAGACGGACCAGATCCGGCCGGGAGACATCATCAGCATCCGCAACGCGAAGTTCCAGGGCAAGCACGGCCCCATGCACGCAAAGTACAGCTCCGAGGTCGGGAAGCCGGACCACGTGGGCGTGGTGGCCGAGTGGGACGGCACCAAGAAGAAGGTTCGGGCGTGGGAGCAGGGGCGCGAGTCCAAGAAGGTCAAGCAGGAGAGCTTCAAGCTCGACGACCTGCGCAGCGGCGAGGTCAAGATCTGGCGCGTGATGCCGCGCAGCTGGGTCGGCTGGGAGGGCCAGAACTAGGAGATTGGATCCTCTTCTATGCCGATGCGCTGGGCGCCTGGCCGGTGGTATCCCCCTCCTGGTCACAACCACAGCAGCTGCAACAGCAATTGTGATGGTGCCTTGGCACCAGCACCGCCCCACGTTGGCTCAGCCCGCAGGTATCTCGCCCCCTCGTCGCACTCGTCGGAGCGGTCCAGCGGCAGCGGGGCCGCCCGGTACTACGATGGCCCCCATGCCGGGCGGAGCTTGCGGGGCAGCCGCCCCTCCGTGACGGGCATTGCGGACGGCAACCCTTGGTCTTAGTGCTACTGCTTCGCCGGGCGCGGGCTCAGCAGTGAGGGGAGCAAGAGTAACTATTCTGGGAGTCGTGATAGTGGTCGTGGGACTGGTTATGATGGGGTAGAGAATCAGTGGTGGTGAGCTGAGCTGAGCCTGTTGTTGAACCTGTTAAGCCTGTTGTTTGTGTCGTCGTCGACAAAATGATGAAGGAAAAAAAGGCAGCATGAGTACAGATCATCTGGTGCGGGCGGCTGGCCTGGGCTGTGTGGGGTGTGTGTGTTTGTGAGTGTTGTTGTACGCGTGTGTACGATTTTTTTTACTTCGGGGAAGCATCCATTCATCGTTCATCGTTCATCATCGCATCATGTCATGGTACGGTACGGCACGGTACGGGAACAGCAAGACATTAAACATCGATCGTTATTACGCCCTGAGGATGGGAAGGAGGACAGAGTTCTGTGGGGAAAAGGGGAAAGCATGTTGTGCGGCTCCTGTTGTTGTTGTTGTTGTCGTCGGGTGGTGAGATGTGGGGGGGGTTCTGACTGGCTGGCTGGCTTTGTTGAGCTGGGTTGAGTTGAGTTGAGTTGAGTTGAGCTGAATTGAGTAGCCCCTGTTGTCGGCAGATAAAGATTTCTACTTCTTGGCTTTATTGAGAATTGTACTTGCATCGCCGCTTCTTTCGCCACCATTCTATCTTGGTATATCCCCAGGATGTGAGATGGATGAACATAAGTACTTGCTCAGCCTGAGATCCGTCCCGAGGTCCTAGAACATGCCTCCGCTGTGAATACATGTGTCTTCCTCTTACATCCCCAATGATTTAGTACCGGAGCCCACTTCATTGTTTGCTTATTTCTCAGCAACCTTCAAATGAACCAGAAGCGGCCTCTTCTCCCAGATGATCTGGTGTCGCTGTTCTAGCCAATTTTTGCTCTCTTCGGCAAGCTCGAGGTCAAAAGTGAACAAGATACGGCACATGAGCGCCCGTAGCTGCGCAAATGCCAGGCTTTCATAGGCGTTGGGTCAGTCTAGAATTCCCAGTTCTCTTTCCAACGGCACTGGGGCATGATCCATGACATACCTTCGTCCAAGACAGCTTCTTGGGCCCATCCCAAAAGGCTGAGAGGCCTCAAATTTATCTTTTGCGTATTTGGCTTCTCCGAGAAAGCGGAGAGGATCATATGTGTAAGGGTCACGGAAGTTTTCACTGGACATCCTGTGTGGTTTGGTGAGCGCCGAATCAGGTACGTGTAGACGTCCATGGGTTGGAGCTGAATTCTTACCCTGCTACATAAGGGTAGATCGATACGGTGGTCTGTAGGGTACTCGTGTCAGTAGAAGTCAGGTACAGACATTCCGCGCACGAGGTTCCATAAACTTACGTTTTCGGGGACAAAGTGGCCAGCAATATTCACGCCACCACATCCTGAGGGGACCATGCGTGGCTGACTTCCCGCAGTCGGGGGATAACGCCTGCAAATTTCGTGCTCAAGTTATTACCAGTGTGAGAGAACCCGGAGACGGACTTGTTACTCACCTAAGAGCCTCTCGGATACAGCCATCCAGGAATGGAAGCTCGCTCGTCGAAAGACCTGTCATGTCATCCATGCTCGAAAAACTATTGCGGACTTCAGAGGCCGCGCGGGAGTAGAATTCTGGCCGGCTCAGAAGCAGGAACGTTAGACCGCTGACCAACGATGAGCTCGTCTCGTACCCGCCGAGCATCAGCATGCTAGCATTTGGCTGGAGGACGTTCATATCAAGAGGTTCTTTCTTTTCGTTCAAGCATGTTCCAAAATCAGCAATTTTTTTTTTGATACGAAATCCGCCAGGAGCAGCGGGTCAAGGATCCTCACCTCATCCCAATTGTCCAGTATGCCCGTGAGCAAGTCGGTTCGCTGGACTTTCATGCGGCGCCGCAGCTTCTCGCGCGTTATCTCGGCATTTTTATTCCGATTCGTCAACTTCCCCGCAATTACCATGGCTGAAACGAGCCATTCGAACCCTAGGTTCGACATGGCGAGAAGGACGGCTATCTGTTGAGCCATGCCGCTCAGAGCTGCGCACCAGGGGTGGTAGTCTGACTGCTCGAGGCAGCCAAACGGCTCACCAAACGCGAGGCTGCCCATTATATCGAATAGGGTAAAGTCTAGATAGAGTAGGAGGAATATGTCAGATGCTAGGGTTGTTTCGGAAGGGATAGAAATTGAACAGGGGACAGGATGGATGGGGTATTATACTTACTATACCACCGCGAGATATCGACCAGCTGAGTCTTCCGAGCCTCGCCCTCCCCGCACAGTCCACGCAGCTGCGTGACAAGAAGTGTGCTATACTGAATGATCTGCGCATCATGCTCCCGAAGGGCAGAGTCGGTAAAGCTAGGCAGTATCCGCGCTCGCAGGTTGCGGTGCTGCACGCGATCCTCCGTGACCAAGAGTGAGGGGGGCAGCAGGCGGCTCGGCCTGAAGAGGTGGATCGCCTTGGGCAGATCACCCAGCCCGGGGCGGTGGCCGTAGATGTCCTTCCAGGCTTCGGGCTCGATAAAGGAGAGCTCGTCGGGCGCCACGCGCACGACGGGGCCGTACTTCTCGTGCAGTGCCAGCACCTGGTAGATCCAGTCGCCTCGCCACATGTGGAAGGCCCAGCCCAGTCGTGAGATGGAGTATATGAATGGGCCGGGATATCGCGAGAGCGGATGGAAGAATGCACGGTAGACGACGGTTACAGCAACCTAAGAAGTACAGTCAATTCCTCGATCGTTCTTGTCCATGTGTATTATGAGACCTACTATAGCAACGACAGAGCAGATGAATTTTGTCAACAGGAGATCCATCTTTGAAGTCCAGGTAGTAGTCTCTGCCCTACTTTTTCCTGAAACAGTTTTGGACTTTGTCAATATACGCTTCAATCAACAACTACTTTCTCGCAATGACATTTGTTCCTCGTTATTTCTAAGGCGTGGTTTTTTTGGTGTATTTGTTTGCTGGTATCAAGCCCTGTTATCCCGAGAGTTGGCTGCTAAGTTTTGGATGCAACCGTTCCCCTCTCTCACGAGTCAAGGGACAGGGTTATAAAGTTGATCAGGGTCTAGATGTCCCATTACCAGGACGAGGATGAGCGAGCGGTAAGGCATTAAAAAGTAATGGCCCACCAACCCACACCTACTACAACGGTCGCGTCATCTCGCAGCTTTCTATGGTAGAGAGACTTAGGTGAGTGCATGGATATTTGCGGTATTAATATTTAGTACACGTGTACATCGATTTATAAGAAAGCTTCCTTTGAAGACGTGTGCCGCGGGTTGTACCGCGGGTTTTGTGGAGTATGTGTGGATTATGTGGGTTAGTACTGACACAAAAAATGTCACAGTATTAGAATGACACCTCTAAAAGAGGAACGTTGTATTACCGAGAGTAATACCGTGGCTTACACTTATGTAGTAAGTACCGTGACAAAAAACGTTTACACAGTATTACCCTTGGAAAGGTGTATCATTGATGATACACTTGAGGCGGCAACGTTTCCACCTCTTGTTAGGGAATAACAAAGTCCACCCCCTCTCCCTAGTTTAATTACTAGTCCTAAACAACTTACTCGAATTTTACTACAAGGCTAACTAACTTATAATTAAAATCATTCTCAATATTGACAAGGATTGGGGGGGGGGGGCGGCTGGACTTTGTTGTTCCCTAACAGCACCTGAGAATCTATAGCACCATTACTTTGACGCCGGGCGATTAAGTTACGCCTACAAAGATCCTCTGAGCATGAACACGCTACGGAATCAGGGCACATCCTGTTCCTTTTTGTAGCATTTGTCACAAAATAACCACATACATGACTTAGCAGATGATAATCTCACTCCCTCCCACCTGAACACTACGCCCGTTTCAAGACCAGTCTCTGGTAGTCAATCACTACCCCTGGAGGAGAGTTTACCTTCTCCCCACGCTTCACTCGAATCCAAGCATCTGCATCTACCGCAGAGATATAGGTATCGTTTCGATGTGATGAGACAGCAGAAATCACACGGTTTACTTCAAAAGGCTTGAATGTCAGCGGAGATCAATTCACGTGATGAAATCACTCGTAGTCCTTACATCCAATCGAACCAACCAGACCGCCAGGCGATTCCTTGCTCTCCGCCGAGAGCTTTGCAATCAGCTCCCGCCTGTGGGCAAGGCACTTGGACATGATGTCATGGTTGGGATGAATGAAATATATGAATGCTGGCCTGCACTTTGCGTCTTGATCGGCAGGTGGCTTGACAACTAAAGGGGCTGTTATTCAGACGAGTCAAAGAGGCGTGAAGTTCCCACAATGGGGCATTTTTGGACGAACCTCGGTGTAGTGTGGCATTCATGCGCCCTCTGGTCATGTATTCCATCGCATCGCCCATGTTGACCACGATCGAGTTAGGGACATGTGCAACGTGCCTCCAGCCCTCAGGGCCGTAAACTTGTAGACCCGCAATGGGATTTGACGTCAGGTAGGTCAAAGAACCTATGTCTGTATGGCCAGCGTAGGCTGCTAGCTTGCGGTCTTTGTCGTTGTACCACTGAGTGTCTGTCTTGCCAGTGAGCGTCATGAGCAGCCAGCTGGGGAAACTGTACCTAGGTACTGAGGCCTTACGGTAATATAGGAAGTGGGCAACTTCGCTAGAGTCTGAATGGAGCTTGCGCAGTTCACCAGATTCCAGATGACAAAACTCATTGATTAGGTCGAGAAGTCGAGGTGTGAGTTCAAAATGTTCAAACTGTGCCAGAAGTCAGCCAATTGCTAAAATTGCGTAAAGATGGAACTATGCTAACATCAAGAACACTTCTAATCATGGAGTCATGATCTTGAAAAACCTTGGGACGGACAACGGAGCCTGGGCCTTTGTAGTCATAGTTGTACTCCTCCACCACGTCTGTAATCCCTCCCATCTTCCTTCATGGGGTCAATATCAACAGATAAACGTTAAGTGATAGAGGGTCATCTTAACTGAGAATCGGTTCGTGGCTTGTAACCTTCAAATGAACCGGTGCCCTTGACAGCTGAGTCCCTGTCCTTCTCTTCGATGGAAGTAGTTTCCATATATGCGATGGTGAGCTCATTCAGCTTCTCAAACTTGAAACCTGTCAATATTCACGATACCTCTTCGCATGCATAATACCCACAAGAGCCGGACTAAGTCCATGATTCACAACGTGAAGTAATCCTGTCAACGAAGCTCGTTCAACCACGTCTAGAAGTGCTTCGCGATCGTGCTGAGTTCCATTTCGCAGCAACTGAAAGTCCACAACATATGGCCCCGCAGTGAGTACTGTACAAGCAGGTGTTACTACATTAGGGTACATACATATAAATTAAGTTGATTCATCAGATTGCACAAGACTTACCTTCCACGCTGTCAGATGCTGGAGTTTTGGAGATCATTGTCAAAGTAGAAATAACCGAGTGATGATATGGACGCCAGCAAAATAATTTGAATGGCCATGTAGGAGCTCAGTGGAGAATGCTCGCTCGACCCTCTGAGGAAACCTGACCTCCTTATTACCATAGGGTATTTGGAACGGGTTTGTCGCTGTTCCAATCCTGGGCTGGGCAGGCGAAGAAAATTGGGCCGTAAAAGGCCCCATGTCCTCCAAACATCATCGCAATTTCCCAATGCTATTACTACAGGGTGTTCGCCTGTACTCATTGTATTACCAACCCTTTATATTCATAATACATAGATACAATGATATAAAATAACAAAGATATAAAAATACAAAGATATAAAAAATACTGCATTATAATACAAAAATACTATATTATAATGTAAAAATACTATATCTTTATATCTTTATATTACCAACCCTTTATTTCATTGTATTATTACATAACCGACTCCTTGTGTCATTGTATTTTTGTATCATTGGATTATTGTATCATCGTATCTTTGTACCATTGTATCAGTGTCACAAATCACAACATTTGAACTCTGCGCGGATGTGGGTCTATGGGCCGACTTGAAAATGTAACCTTTGTTTCCCCTCAAGTGCTGCAGAGGTGTACACCGCTCAAACGGGTTTTGAACTCTATTCTACTGATTCACAGATCAAGTACTTGGAACTCTCGGACAAAGACCGAGTCCAACCTTCTGCTCAAACAGACCAGATCATTTGTCTGATGTACTACTGGTGGAACTAGAGAATGTTGCAGTGTACAGGATCTGTCAGCTAGCCTTCACCCCGTTTAAGGCCTCTAGCAAAGAAGGTTTCGTTCTCGTTTTCCCCCTCCCAATCAGTGCTGCTGCTGCTAGTCATTATCCTCGTCTCGTGGTTGTCGACGTTCCTTAAGGTAATCTACACATTTTATTCATTTCCTTACGCTGTTCAATTGAACTCAACTTTTGCTTTGAGACGATCTCGCCTGGAACAATAAATTAATGTACCCCCACAGCCTTGGTCAACCAATACCAAGAAAACATCGTCACTTCGTCCCATCCAGCATCAATTATTCCTGTACGACGTAGTCTCTTCAAAACATCATGTATCCGCCGGACCGGCCCGCACGGCAAAGGAAATCCAAATTAGGATTTGACGCTAAAAAATAAAGTTGAACTCTAAAACAAATACGTGTAGTTCAATCTACGTGTAAAAAGCTCCACTGCCAACGTCGTGGCCGGGGGGTGCAGTTGAGCAGGGGAGTTGAGTCAGACTTCGATGAAAGCTTCACAGTTTCTCACACTTTACCACCGCAGTTTGGAACGTGTTGCAGGATATTTCAGCTTTTGTTTATGTTCGTCTTCCTGTCAAAGAACTGAAAACTCGGCGAATAACGCCACGTCACGCTACCAGAATTTATTCCGTCACCTTCTAAGACATCATTCAATAGTCACAAGCCCGAACAACATGTCTGCCGCCGTAGGACGCGATCAACCGGAAGATCTGACGGTATCATTGAGGTATCTCAAGCGTTGTGAAATTTACAAGGTGCTCAGACCATACACGCTTGCTTGCAAGGTCGATGATGAGTTTCCCACAAACAATCTTGTGTTCCAGTATGGACCTCCACAGAAAATCTTTGACATTCGGGGCCTTGCTCCTGGTCACCTCTCAGTTGAGAGAAACGGAATCAGCATGGTGAAGCACGAATTTCGAGCGGGAGCCGAGGATGAAGAGTCCATCAACAAGCCCGGCGGCTATTTGGATGAGTTGCGCCAACTGGTCAAAGATCAGCTCGGAAATCAGGGAATTGTTGTTGAGGATGCCAAAGTTATCAACTGGGTTGTAAGTAACCCCCATATCGCGAAATCCAGCAGCTTTTTGTCGAATTCGTCTGATGAGCCGAGTAAAACTTCAGCATCGCACTGCCAGGGAGGAAGGAATGTTCAAAAACGCCACTCTTAGCGGCAAGACCTTCAACGGGTTCGCTCCGGACACTTACGTCCATAATGGTAAGTTAGGTGCTTGACACTCTTTGCATAATCTAGGAGCTGACACAAATGTAAATTGTACAGACTGCAACTTCTACGGGGGCGACAAGAGAATACGTGCTGTTCTGGGAGATGATGCAGAATCAATCCTGGCTACCAAGCGAGTCCGCATCATGAAGTAAGTCTCAGTTATGAATCGTGTACGCAACATGTGCTCACCTCAGATACAGTTGCTGGAAGCCCATCGTGAACACAGTAGAAGGTAAGCGCCTTTATCTCTGGCATCGCTTGGATTGATTGCTGACGGACCACGCAGACTGTAATCTCACCATCTGCGACGCATCCACTGTCGATCACGACAAGTGCGTGCATGGTGATTTTATCGTAACTCCGGACTATGTGAGCCAGACCAACTATGCCGACTACAGTGAGCAGCAGGTCTGGTACTACATTAGTCACCAGAGAACAGACGAACTGCTCTTTTTCATGCAACACGACACTGACGAGCAGTCCAATGCACGTTGTGCGTACCAGCTGAGACTCATGTTTTCCACGTGGTGCACTATCGAGACTGACCTTATTCTTAGACTGTCCCCACGGAGCCTTTTGGAAGGACGACCCATCTAAATGTAGCACGCCACGGGAGAGCATTGAAGTCAGGGTTCTTCTCATCACACCGAAGTAGGACTCGGTGAAGGACATACTGGTTTGTGGTAGTTCTGCAATTTGCAGTTCTGAGCTCTACGTTGACCAGAACGGGCGTGTTCTCTCTGGAGGAGAAAATCAGGGGGTTGCGAAGAGGAGAAGGCGATGATACAGAATTAGTCATTTTGCGTTATCAGATGCCACGAGGCGGTCATTGTGAAATTATCGCCGCGTGCATACCTACCTAGGTAGACATATTCACATCGATCGTCTTAAACTGTGATGGAAAAAGCAACTGCTCTTTCCACCCCCGGAAAGAGCCTTACATTTCCCACAAACTGCGCTTGGTTTTACGTTCAAGATGTCTTCTTATGCAATGGTACGAGTTATCATCCCAGATTCAATAAACTACACTGTAACATATCTAAGCCCTGTGCCTTCTCTACGTTTGGCAGTCACTTTGTTCAGGGCACTGGCGCAGACTACCATTAGGCTGTGTATGCTTAGATCGATGGGACTTGACTTGAATGTAGAATAGGTGGCTGGCTGGGTACGCCAGGCCACCTGTGAAGTCCGCTTCGGGGTCCGGAAATAACCCCGCCCGTAAGTCAATGTACATACGGAGTACAGGGGCTAGGCAAGAGGCCGGCTGCCGATTAATCGCGCAGGGGCCCCACCTGAACCTTAACGGGAACACCCGCGCCCCCCGGTCCTAGCGGCCTTGGCAATCGTCCACGACCCCAACGGTGGGGAGTGAAGTAAGTGGATGTGGTTGTAAGAATGTGGCTAGCCGGGCCTAAAAGAGTGTTGTATTGGGGAGAAAACTGCTTGTAAGAGTGCTGCCAAGAAGCTCCTTTTAGTACCCTCCCCGTTGGTCTATCGCTCCTTCCACCACCCACAAGAGCTTTTATTTTGTTCATGCTAAGTACTTGTCCCGGGTTTAATTCTGTCATCTCCTTGCCCGCGCGGTTAGGGTCTACACCCTACCTATTAGCTAGAATTCTCTAGGCGACAAGTAACTTACTAATAGTACAAAGTAATAAATAGTTTTAAGAGGCTATTTAAACCTTCTCTAGTAAGGATTTAGGGCTATATATAGTATAAGCGTAGGTTTAACTTATATTATAGTATAATTAAAATAGTAAAATAGAAAGAGAGAAAAAGAAAGTATAAGAAAAAGTTTAGTATATAACTTATAAGTATATTAGTTTTCTTTACCTCTTTAAGTGAGGAGCTATTAAAATCTTTTTAATATCTATTAATAAGTCTTTTAAATTCTTTAAAAAAAATTTAAAACTTCTTTATTTCTAAGTATTCTTTATTAAAAAAACCCCTAATATAGTTTTTAATATTTAGTTTTAAACATTATTTATTTATCTTAGAAAAAATAGTTAGTAATAGTAATATTTAGATATAAAAAAGCTTAAAAGGTTAAATAGCTTATATATTAGCTTTAACTTATAAATCTTTTAAACCTAGACTCTAACTACGCTAGAGTTGTAATAAAAACAACTATAAATTTATAGTTGTAGTTTGTAGTTTTATAGTTTTTATAGTTTGTAGTTTTGTAGTTTTGTAGTTTTGTAGTTTTGTAGTTTTATAGTTTTATAG
>MAVT02000939.1:0-18807 GCA_001702395.2 Diaporthe helianthi | reverse complement strand
GTAGGTATCTTATCGCGTAGTTTAGCTAGCTATTCTATCGCGTAAAGTAGTATAAAAGACTTAATAGATCTTAGATATATATTAAGTGCTAAGTTTTAGATTGTTTTAGATAGCTTAAAGGGTAAGTTTAATATTAGCTTCTTTTATTTTAGTTATTTTAAGAAGGTGCGCGAAAAAACGCGTAAAAAAGATAAATAGGAGTAGTTAGTGTAAAAGTGGGCAACTCGTTAAGGTGGGCGACTCGTTAGTATTTAACGTTATAATTAATTAACTTTAATATATTAATATTATATTATATAAAACTTTAATAGTAATAATAATAATATAAATATAAAGCTTTACTTTCTAAGGTATAACTATTAGCTTATTTACTTTATAGTTTAATATATACCTTAATAATATATTATATTATTAATATTATTATTACACTATCCTTATTACTAATCTGTTTTCTATAATAGTTAAGACGTTACTTAGGCTTTATAGTACAAGGTCTCGAAGTTTATAGTAAATATAGTAGATTTTATAAGTAGGCTTACCTAGGAAAGAAAGAAAGAAAGAAAGAAAGACTTAACCTCGATAGGTCTAGGTAGAAGGTATAGGTGTAAAAGCTTTATCGATAAGGGCCCTTGTAGGGATCTACTATAAGGGCCCCTTAACTACCCTACATGCTGCCCTTTACTATAGTCGTAATCATTTTTTTACTCCGCTATATCCGCGACTAATCTCTGATGAGGCTATGAAATAAAAAAGTTAACATACAGTACCGAGTATTCGCTAGTCGTCACCGACCCAACTACTAATCCAGCGATCATAGGGTTGACTAAGGGAGAGCGGACGGGATCCCGTATTTTCCTATATCTATGGCCGTATGTAGTGTTGATGGTGTTGTAGAATACCATATACAGAAAACTTTTAACTCAAAGGCCAAAAATGCAAGGGCTATGGACTGACAGGGAATGAGCAAGGAAGAAAGCCTGCTCGGTTACGTTTTTAACCGGCCCGTTTAAATACCCTGACCCATTTGTTGCTGCTCCAAAGGGAGGACAACCCGCTGGTTCCTTTCTCTGTTCCACTGACCAGGTAGTCATAGTTCCAAATACCTCCGATGTGATTGGCGGATTCCTAGTCTGCGGTCTTGTTGCTCACGCTCTCCAGGGCTGAGGCCCAAACCAAGGTGCCGAATATGACCAGATCAGAAGCCTTCTGAAGGCCAAAATAGACCATGAAAGAAGGAACATGTTCTCTAGAAATGTATCTGGGATATCCAAGCCATAGGCTTGAAGCGTGTGCAAAAGAGTTTCGTGAATGGAGCAACACCTCAGGGGCTGACGAGGAGGCAGAACATTGAATAAGTAAGCGTACGTACCTACTTAAGTACCTAGGTTGGTCCGAAATCCTGCAGACACTACACAGACACGAGCACACATTGGCGGCATCACGGAGTCAAGGACTGACTAGAAAATTCTGTGTTGTTCTATTTGGAGATCTCTGCGGAGAAATTGGAACTGAATCTATGGAGAGTCACACAGTAAGCACAGCCTAGGTGACATGCGAGTGACACCTGGAAGCTCCGGCTCCGGCGATCATAGCACCAATCCAGGACACACCTCAGCAGGGGACAGACTAAAACGCTCACTGGAAATCCTTTTATCTGTGTTAAAGGGCCCGAATCCCAAATCGCCATGGTGCCAACTGTCAAACTTTCTGCCAGCCGAGGCCCTCTTTCAAAAACCCCGCAGCCTGTCCTTCCATTATGCCTTAAGCCTCGGTACCTCCTCTATACATTCCCGGTTCTCCCTTAGAGATACAATAATATCTTGACCTTTTAAACTACATGTGGAGTTCCTAGAGGCTGTGGCATTCCTATAAGCGAGTCTAAAATATCCTCTTAAAAATTAGAAAAGGTAAAGTAGTATTTTAAGAATTCTAAAAATAAACTAGCTATAGTGTAAATGATAATTAAACTGTAAAGGTTGATCGTATTAAAATAAAAGTGTGTGTAGTAATCTTGTGATGTAGTGAGTGATAGCTAATACAAGGAAGGTTTTAAAGACACTGGCCTGAATAACTAGACGATCAATACGCATCTTAGATTTAAGAGCACTTTTATATTTGTCAAACTAATCTTCATGAGACATGGCGACGAGAACACCAACCCTTTATACCTAGGTACCTAAGGTGGAAGGATTATAGACACTGAGCAGTCCGAATCGGGCACAACAAATTTAAATATCAAGGGTACCTAAGTACTTAAGTACCTAGGTAGCTAGGCAGTGGGCCACCCACCACTTCGGGCCGCTGCTGCCCCACCGCCAGCTCCGTCCTACACTAGAAACGACACACTGAATTAGTGCCCAGATCACACCTTGGGCATCCAGCAGCCGCTGAGCGTGTGTCGAGTGTCCACAAGAGAGCAGACTTTACGATTGCATTGCCTCATCTCGAACAGCCCAGGCCAGCACTCGGCATCTTGTCGGTCTCAGAAGTGCGCAGTCCCTCATGGCGGCCCGTCAGCCGGCCAGCATTGATGGTCTCGTCGGTGGCTCCGTGGTGTCCGTACCCGCAGCAAAGAGCGGTCACTCGAGATGTTCTCATGCACGGCCACCGACCGTCCTGAAGTCGGTCAATGGCCCCCAACCTGCGACAGTCCGACTACGGTGGCAGGACATCTGGAGTACATGCAAGAGGACTTTGGTAGTCTACCTGCAAAAATGCATCCGCTATTTCCAGCGACCTGCATTCCAAGGTTGGGTGACAATGGCAGCGCACCCTAAGCGCCCGACTTTGGCGCGCTGCAGGCCACTGCGGCCCGTCATTGGGCCGGCCTGACTATTGCCATCTATCTGACTTGGCGCGCGCCAGCCAGTAGTTTGTTTTGTCGTTTGTCGTTTGTCGTTCGTCGTTCCTCCTGCACGTCGTGATTGGACTGGGACGAACCGCTGCAACCCTCCCGCGTCCTGCTTCTATTCTGAATCTCCACTATGGGCCATCCTGCCTGGCTGCTGCTCAGAGTTTGCATGAGAATGCACATGGCCCCCCTCCCCCTTGCTCTCGCCCAATGTGAGCGAGCCATGGCGGGCTGCCGAACAAGCAGGACAGGCGGGGATGTACGGTGTACAGATAAGACTACGGAGTAGTCACACCTCCATCGCCGTGCTGGTCTGCACGCCGTTAGCCGCTCAATGGGATACGATAACTGTGGGGTTCCTGTGCGAGCGCCGAGCATCAATGGATCATGATGGCCGTCTGATAAAAACTGAATTCATCCCCCCCCCAGCCCGCCACGGCGCCACGGACGGCCTCCTCCTCTCCCTCCCATTTCCTTTCTTCACGACGACTGACTCAACCGAGTTTGCGAGATTTGTGTGCTTCGCTGTGCGAGCCATCCTATCGTTTGACTTTTATTTCCATCTCTTAGTCTCGATCCTCCGGAGGATAGATAGGCTTCTTTTTATATCCTATGATGACCGCATTTTGTACTACTGCAACTGCGACCTAAAACTTTCCCATAATGGCAGAGCTGGTTATTCTCCCCCAAAATGCTGACCACGAGCCCATCCCGCAGGGTCGGAGGCGGCCCCGTGGTCTTAATACAATAATCGAGGAGGAGAACGAGGACCACGTGTCGTCCGCACGCTCACGCTCACCGTTCTTGAGAAGAAACATTGCTAGGGACAAGGCTGCAGACCAGGAAAGGCTTCAGGCGTGGTTGGTTCCCCTCGATGCGATATCCAGCGAAGACTTGCCGACCCCAAGGGCCTTCCCTACCCCGAGGGGCTTCCACTTCATGACCGCACCGACACTGCCATCCTCGCCCTCGTCGGCCTCGGCCTCGGGTGAGGAGGGCAGCTCTCACGGCTCATCGTCGTCACGGACCAACTCGTGGACCAGGCACAGTGCCATGACCGATGTGACCGAGTTTGATGATCTGTACGGCGTATCTGACGAGAGCGAACCCGAGATCCAGCCGATGAGAGCGCCAAGGAACAGGAAGTCAAAGGGTCCTTCGGCACCATCGAGGACATCGTCCAACGACCCAAGGAAGGCACTGCCACAACTGGTGATTCCGGTTGGGCACCAGCTGAACTCGGCCAAGTGGTCGCCAAAGCATCAAGACTTGAAGCAGACACTCGTGTCGCCGATGCCCCCGACACCACCGTCAGCTGTCGCCATGTCCCCAGCCATGTTGTCTTACATGCAGGCCAAGCATGCTCAACCCATACCGACTATCTCAGCGCCACCCTCGCTCGACGGCTCATTAGATGGAAGCCTGACGTCCGAACAACTGGCGGCCATGTCGGCGCCTCCTACTCCCGTGATGGGCAATGAGAACCCCGAGGACAGCGGGGACTGGGCCGGAATTCAGCTTCAGCCCGGCGCCTTGGCAACCTTGCAAGCCTTGTCTGGCCCCGAGGCAGATGAGCACGGCCAGCCTCACCACGAGCAAGCGATTGGGCTATCTAGGGAGCCAATGGCAGAATCAAGACAAGCGCCACCTCGTCTGATGACCAGGAACCTGCCGAGAGCAACCATCATGCTATCGCCCGCCCAACAGAGGTCCATGACTGGCCTGACCAAGCTAGACATCCCCTCTCCTGGCGGTTTCTTCTCCGGCCTCTCCCCACGCACGCGAACGACATGGCACCTCGAGACCCCACCAGCAGACGAGGTAGCACCACCGACGTCAACGACAGCTGAGCAATTCTACAGGCTTCCGTGGAACATGGCCGCCGCGCCCCCCTCAATGCCAAATCCACCAAGACCGGAACAAATCGTTGAGCAGGTCGTGGAGATGCCAGAGGTGACTGAGGAGGAGATACAGACAGCGAAGCGAGTCGAGGAACCTGTCACTGCGAGGAGGATCCCCACCTCGCACTTGGAATCCTTTCCCGAGGTTGACGAAGATGTTCAATCACCAACGTCTCCGAAAGAAGAAGACCACGTGAAGGAAATCGTAGTTGACTACGACCCGGAATACGCCCGAAAGCAGCAAGAAATCTCCGGGTCGCACCTCGACCGCACCGAGGTTTGGCTGCGCGCGCAGTTTGCGTACCTGCGAGGCGTGGGCTTTGAGTCGACCGAGGCGGACGCAGAGACGGAGCCAGGGAGAGCAGCAGTCACGACAGAGGAGTCACAAGAAGCATCAGATGAGCTGGAGAAGCTCATGACAACCCCGCCCAAGGGTTCCGTACTCAAGACAGCAATATCAGTAACCTCGCCAGCAGCAGCAAAGAAGTCTGTCCGCTTCTCAAACCGGCTTACATTCGCCCCCGCCGAGGGCGACATCCCCAAGAACCTCCCGTCCAAGCTCCTGCGGCAGGAATCGGCCTTCTACCGGGCCTTCCAATCCATGACTGTCAGCTCGACCCGCGCCGACGTCTTCGTCCACCGGCTCCCCCGCTTCGAGGCCCTCCAGGCCGCACGCATCTCGCTCCGCGAGCAGCACCGCGACCGCCTCCTGGGCAAGTACCAGCTCTCGGTGGTGCCCCAGTCCGCCAAGAAGCGGATGAGTGCCAACGTGGCCCGCGGCGACGACGAGGTCTTCGAGGACCCGGAGAAGATGCGCCTCGACAAGGAGGCCGAGGCCCTCAAGCAGATGGCCAACGCCAACTGGCACGTCGCCGCGACCAAGATGCTCAATGGCGGCAGGCTGGTGTGCGCCCCCGTGCACAAGCGGCTCGCGAGGCTTTCGCTGCTCGCGCCCAGCACGGGAGGCCGCCTGCGCATCCTCGACCTCGGCGGCCAGGCGGCGTGCGACTGGGCGTGGCACGCGGCGCTGCAGTACCCCAACGCCAAGGTCTACACCGTGACGACCAAGGCCATCCGCCAGCTGTCCAACTCCAACATCCGCGGCCCGCCCAACCACAGGCAGGTGGCCGTCAACAGCCTGGGCCGTCTCCCTTTCGCCGACGACCAGTTCGACGTCGTCTCGGCCCGCGAGCTGCACAACATCCTCCGCTCCTCGGACGTCCCCGAGAAGGCCGGCGGCGACGAGTGGGACGCCTGCCTCGGCGAGGTCATGCGCGTCCTGAAGCCGAGCGGCTACGTCGACTTCAGCGTCATGGACTCGGACCTCGTCAACGCGGGGCCCCTGGGGCTCGCCAAGAGCGTTGAGTTCGGCTTCACCCTCAAGACGCTGGGCTACGACCCGGCCCCCACGAGGTCCTTCCTGTCGCGCCTGTCGCGCGCCGGGTTTGAGCATGTCCGCCGCGGGTGGGCCGTCCTGCCCCTCGGCCCCAAGCCCGCCGTGAGGCCGGGGCCCATCCGCTACGGGCCAAATGGTCCCATCGGCGCGGAGCCCTCGCCCCCGTCCGGTGGCAAGACGCTTTTGCTGGACGCCATGGCGCCCGGCAGCCTTCCCGGCAGCACCGATGCCGCGGCCGCCGTCGCCGGCCTCGCCGGCACGTGGAGCTGGGAGCGGTGGATCTTGCGGTGCGAGATGGAGAAGGCCGCCGGCGAGGCGCACAGCGGCTTCTCGCTCGCCGATACCGTGACCACTGATGGTGGCGCCATGAAGGAGGCGGGCAAGAGCCTCGAGGGCGTGCACGCCGTTGTTGAGGAGGGCAGGGCCTGCGGTGCCGGGCTGAGGCTGTTGAAGGGCCATGCAAGGAAGCCTGAGAGGTCGGTCACGCAGGACGTGTTGGACGCTCTCGAGTGCCTCGATGTGACGGAGTACTAATGAATGACCTTGAGAGTCAGGGCTGGCTGGCTGGCTGGCACTTGGCGTCTGGCACTTGGCGTCTGGCCTTTAATCCTTTGATACCTCACATGCCCTGTGGTTTACTTTCCTTTCTGTGTCACTTACATAGCGTTATCGGGTGGGATGATCTGTACGATGCATGTTGAACGAGCGATACACGGGACGGGCATGGGGCCCATGAGACTTTTCCTGAGACTTTTCCTAATCTGTTAACATTGTCTTGTAGACGTTTCACTTGTGTCTGTTCCACCGGGGTCCTATACCGTCCCGGCTTTCTGTAGTACCATACATACATACATACATGCACCATCGATTTTAGGACAGAGCAGGTAGACACATATACATACATGTTAACATCACTTACGAGCGACCGTCGTCTACTTGGGAAAAGGCAGACAGACGGGCGGATGCATTTTTAACAAGTAAAGTCACCATTTCTCCGCTATCACATTCAGAGCTGGCAATTACGAACTGGCGCAAACTAACAACGTCAAGAGACTGTCGCTTTTTTTTCTTCTTTTTTTTCTTCTTTTTTCCCCCGGATATTTGTGGTTCTTGTCGCTTCATTGCCGAGAGCAACGTATTCATTATAAGCCCTATTCATGCTGGGCATGTCATGGTATCAAGCTACCTAGGTATCAATCGTGTCATAGGCCTTCCGCCTTCCGGGCCGTTTTTTTCAACCCCCCCTCTCACCACCCCCTTTCTAGTCCAGGACTATCGCCGCGCCTTGAGAACCAGCAGCGGGTTGCGCAGCTCCTCCGGTGGCCAGGCCCTTCAGGGCATCGCTTACTCGGACCAACAGATCCACAATGCCGGTGCCCGCAGTCTTAGCAACAGCCGACTTACCATGGCCCATCCAGCCGTCGCCCTTCGAATCAAAGACTGGCTGCAGGGCCACGTCAAACTCGTCGCTGTCCGTCCGGGGGGCCTCGCCTGAGAGCTGGGCCCGCTCCACGCTCCACCACAGCTCTCCGCGGCGCGGCCTGCATCTGACGCGGAGGCAAAGACCGTGTGCGGGCTTGTTCGCCTGCGCGGACAGCTCAAAATAAATATAGTAGGCATCGATGGCGCGCGGTGCGATCTGGAGCTCGCCCTGGTTGTCCATGGCGACATTGACCCACGAGTCCTCCATCGCGTCGAGAGCCCGGTGAAGATTCAGTGACGTCTGCAACCAGAATGGCAGCTGCTCGAATCCAGCCGGAGAATTCACGAGCTGATCGAGCATGTCCCGAACCCTGATATGCGGGTTGCCCTTCTCGAGAGTGATGCTGACTTTTTCACTCCTCGCAAGGTCCAATACGACCCTCCAAGGGGTCGAAGCCTGCCCATCCACAGGGTGCTGTTCCGAGTCGTGGACCCCGTAGGTGAAGACGACTTTGCGGAGCGTGACACTCTCGCACTTCACCGTGTCTGAGCGGCGGTTGATCGCAGCCACAAACTCCACTAGTCTATCGAGGGCCTTGAGACGAGTAGCTAGGGCATCGATAAACGACTTGCCGATCTCGGTCCGAAGATGTAGCCTGAATGATCCAGTGCGAGCGTGGTAGTAGACGTCATGATCGACATGACCCTTGAGAAGCGAGAACTTAGATTTGTCTCTGACAAGTACCTTAACATCGGCAGATACCGTGAAATATTTGCTAGAGGCAGATTCAGGATTTCGAACACCTCTAAACATGATCTCGACGAATTCTCCAGCCCATGATTCTTTCGTGCGCTGGGCCTTTCGGTCGCCGGCCTGAGGAGGGAGAATGGAAGCAAATCTGACAAACAACGATGGCATCCTGGTGCGAGAGGACAAGTACGGGTTGATCGCGGCCTTGTACGAATAAGGAATTCTGCTCTTGCGCAGGGTTGTCATGTCGCTGATCTGAGCAATCATGCCCGTGGTGAGCGTGGTGAGGTCGGTGAAGAATGGAACAGAGAACCTGGGGTTCGTGGATGTAATTGGAATAGGCGTGAAGGATTTGAGCCGAGCAGACGACTGCTCAGCCATCAGATTGTTCCTAGAGGTGAATTGATTGCCCCTAGGTCTTGGCGGATCCTCCGTCGGGTTGTTGGGCGCATCGCTTGAGGCTGTCAGCATACTGTATCCAGGTATAGGTCAATCGGCATGCAAACATACATTTCTACCAGCCACCAAGTGTCGCCGGCCAAGCTCAGATAGACAACAAGGTACCAAGAGGCAGCCCACCCTTCCCGCTTAAGCCACAGCATGTTGTGTGGCTCCCTGGAGGCGTGCAACCGCTTGACCTCTTCTGGACCGACCGGCCGTCGAGACATGTGCCAGCCCTGGCCTTGGCCCAGTCGGATGAGTTCACCGAATTCGCTCTGCCACCTTATGGTCTCTATTTGCATAACACCATCCTCTACGAGGTTTCGAGATCTCTGGTTGAGGAATGCCTCGGCCTTGTAGACGTATGATTGCGCAGCGGGCTCCATGTTGAACATTCCTGTAGTTGGGTTGATTCGCACAGTCAAGGACTGTGCATGCGTCAACTGAACTACCAAAGCCGAGTCCGATGGGTCCTGGCTGTCGACGCTCAGTGATATCGACGCTTGCCGTTTCTCAAAGCGTGGCTTAGAAAGAAGCTTGTCGTAGATCGATGACAGAATATTCCCAACATGTTTCGCGATGATCTTCTTGATGAGTGCTTCTGCAGAGATATCCTGGTTTTCGACTGCCACGTCCACGTCACGAACCTCTTTGCCGTCCTGGAACCAACGTAGTTCGAGATGACTGGTGCGGTTCACTTGTTGCGGCGAGCTCTGTTTTGGCGTTCTCCCGCTATTGACACCCACAACTATCCAGCTCTTGGGGCCAGCGTTAGAGTTTGTGGGGAAACGGTTCGTCCAGTACTGTATCGAGAGGGCACGGTTCAATCGCTCAACCTTCAAGTTCTCGATCCAGCGGCCGCGGCTGAGCTGCACAGCCTGTCTACCAAGCTCGTTGATCTTGTGTGTGAGAGTGAGCTCGTGAAGGAGCTCGTAACAGCCCCGCAGACCATCAGTTCCAAGTGCCTCGTTCACCTTCATCTCCAAAAACATCCTCAATGTCTCGGTCAGGTCTTGAGGAGCAGGCGAGAATGTGAATCGGAAGTCAATGAACCAGAACTGCTTCTCAAAGTCTTCGTCGGCGATCGTGAGATCAACCTCAAACTCCCCGTCGACTTTAAAAGTGACGCGGCCCGAGTCAATGGTGTAATCTCTGAATTGGCAGGGGATTTTGTCGTGGTCCTCAAGGTTCAGCCTAACAGATAACAGAGTGTTCAGCTCGTTGATCCACTTTATCTGCTCGGCCGTGGTCAACGGAGGGGGTTCAATGTAACCAAACTGCGAAAGGTTAGCCAGGTCAACATCGCTCCGCGAATAAAGTTACAGAGTTACAGTACCTCAGGGAACCAAGGCGCCTGTCCCGTGGACAGGGCTTGAAGCGCCGTTTTGAGATCAGGGTCTGGTAGCCGTGCCTGGTAGAGGCCTCTCTTGATGTGACCCATGAAGTCCAAGCCCTGGTCGTATTTCGCCAACTGCTCGTTGATGTGAACATTGAGATCGATCAGCTTGCTGACTTGTCCAGCTTTCCTGCTCCATTCTGAGATCACCAGGGCCTTGACCCATTTTCCGTGCATGTCTTGGATGAAGTGCAGCAAGTTGGCCTTCTTGTTCTGATTCTCTTCCGAATTGTCTTCGGCCGTGCCTGCGTTACCACTCAGAGAGCCCTGTGGTATGAGCATCTTGGAGAGCTCTTCGATCTTCGACTGGAGGTCGTTGTGTGATTTCTGCGCCAATCGCTGCAACAGGAACGGAATGCCGATGAAGTTCTGCGTGATGTGCGCGATCTCGGGTGGCAGGTTATCCATCTTGGAGGCCTGATCCGTCGCGCTTGAGGCTGCTTGCGCTTGCTTGGGCGCGTCTGATTCCATTGGAGTATCGTATCCATTCGTCATCGGTGTTGCGCCTCCCTTTGCCTTGTTTGGAGAAGGCTCGCGCTTCACCATGCCCGCGCCGTTGATCCCATTCATCTTCGAGTCCCTGTCATGGTCGGTACGCGCCCCATTCTGCGTCCCGATCTCCATCTTGACAGCCTCCTTTCCAAGGGCGAGACTCTCATTCGTGAGATCTCACCCTGCCGTCTGCTGTTTCCGAGTCCCGTATTTCCTGGCTGGTCGAAATCGTAATGGGCAGTCGCGATGAAATATGCCTCCGGGAGGTCAGCAGACGCCGGTCGCGGAACTGCGAAATGGCTCCCGGCCGCCGACGCAGTGATGCAGCAAGGTCGCAAACCAAAAGTCACTGTTGAGAACCTCCGCCTTGTAGAGATGGCAAGTAGGCGTCCCCCGATGGAACACGCTCCTAGGCACCCATTAGTTTGGCACCCTCGCAAGAATCTCGACAGTGACGGTGGCGATCGGGCGCGGGCGTGGGCGTAGGGACGGGCGCGGACGAGGCAACGCGCGCCTTTCTTCACTCGGGCGGATCGATTGACGACGGCGACGGGGTCCTCACAGGGCCTGCAGGACAGAGAGGAATGGGTCGCGAAGAAATGGAGCCAGCTTCTGGCCCACAGTGAATGTCTCGAATCGAAACGTGGGATGCGACAAGCTTTGGTGGCCGCGGGTCGCAGACAACGAGGTACCTGATCTATGGTATCGTGGTGATGAAAGCTGAGCGCAGAACCGAGGAACTGAACTGGTAAGCGCCCGGCCCCCCCCCCCCCGCCGGCAGGCTAGCTCGAACCTTCCCAGGCTAATAATGCCAGGAAAAGGTGGGGTCCACGTGATGAGGTACCGGTACGGAGTACCTGGAAGCTGCATGTCACTTTGCATGCAGGCAGTTGTAGCCGGGACAACGGCCAGTCAGTCTAATCCGCCTGGACATCAACTCCTATTTCATGACGTTTCAATCAGACTTGAGTACTTATTTGGGCACTTTGGATGGAGGGAGACATGTCAATTGTAACTATCGCCTCTACCACTGAGATCCCAGGTACATGTACCAGTTTTTGACACCCTGTATTGTCATCATCTACGGAACGCCCGTGTACTCTCATTGTTCAGTCCTAATGCGCCGAAACATCTCATGATATTACTCTCTAGCTATCTTTGCAGTCAGCACAGATGTATCAAGAATTTCACACTGCCAGAGAGATGGAACTCAACTCGTGACGGAGACTCGAGCAAATCAAGCACTTACAACTTGTTGGTAGGCTGCGCGGCCGATGTCGTAGGCCATTGGTAACCAGCGGCATCACTGAACCTATAGCCATACGAAGCCGTGAAGTCATCGAGGACCCCGGGCCCACGAGAGCCTGCAGACAGTAATAGTTCAGTCACCCATCTCATATTATGCTGCAAGCCGAAGTGCTCTCTTACCGTAAGGGTACTCCATGGGGATAATCTCCTTGTTGTCATCGAGGTAATGCAGAAGTGGTGTGAAGATCCTCCAGCTGGCATCCAACTCGTCGTCACGGACGAAGTTGGAGTGGTCGCCCTTCAGGCAGTCGAGAATCAGCGACTCATATGCCTCGGGGATCTTCAGGTCGGAGAACCGTCGGCGGTAGGTGAGATCCAGCTCTGTCACCACGGTCTGCATGCTGAGACCAGGCAGCTTCGAGTTCATCTTGATGTAGACACTCTCGTTGGGTTGAATGCGCATGACCAGCTCGTTCCGGGGGATGTCCTTAAAAATCCCCGAGGTAACGTCCTTGAACTGCACACGGATCTCCGTCTTCTGCTCGTTCAGCGCCTTTCCAGCCTTCATAATGAAGGGCACGCCATCCCATCGCTCGTTCTTGATATAGGCGACCAGCGCACAGAAGGTGGGGCACCGGGAGTCCTTGGGGACGGTGTCGTCCTCCTTGTACGAGGGCTTGCTGCCGTCAAGAGACTTTCCGTACTGTCCAATGATGACGTTCTTGGGTTCAATAGCAGGAATAGCGCGTAGGACCCGCACCTTCTCGTCTCGGATATCCTCTGAGGAGAAGGAGATGGGGCGCTCCATGGCAAGAAGAGTCAGGACCTGCAGGAGGTGGTTCTGCATCACGTCTCGGACAATGCCGAACTCGTCAAAGTAGCCACCCCGGCCTTCGGTGCCGAAGGGCTCCTTGAATGTGATCTGGACGTTATCGATGTGGTGGCGGTTCCAGGTAGCTCCAAGGAACGAGTTACCAAATCGCAGGATCAGGATGTTCTTGACCATCTCCTTGCCGAGGTAGTGATCGATACGGAATAGCTCATCCTCCTTCCAGTCGGGCTCCAGTGACTTTTGCAGCTCCCGGGAGCTTGCGAGATCCTTGCCAAATGGCTTCTCGACAATCACACGGGCAATGCCATTGGTCGGGTAGCAGCACCTCTTCAGGTGTTGGGAGACGATGGTGAAGACGCTTGGTGGCAGGGCCATGTAGAAAAGACGATTTGCCTCCTTGCGCCCCTTCTCGACCTCTTCCAGGTGCTTGTTGAGGCCCAGGAAGGACTCATCCTTGTCGTATTGGCCGGAGACATAGGTACAGAGTTTGCAGAAGTCTTCAAGCAGCTTCTCCATGTCCTTGGTAGGGGTCTTGATGTATGACTTGATCCTCCGCAGGTATTCCTCATGATCCATCTTGGTTCTGGCATAGCCGACAATCTTGATGTCCTTGGGCAGGAATTGGTTGCGGAACTTCATGAGTACTCATTAGCTTCACATGGTCTCGCCTCCGTGTGTATTTGGGGGGGGGGGGCGATGTTGCTTACAAGACCGAATAGAGCGGGATACTGTGGGATGTTAGCATGGGCGAGACAAGTATGAAGATGGTGGTGAGGTCACTCGGCTTACTGTCTTCTTCTTTGCCAAATCTCCGGAGGCTCCGAGGACCACAACCACGGTGTTGTCCTTGAGCTCCAAAGCCCTGAATTAAACAAAGAGTTAGTCTTACAACCGCCACAGTATCAAATTTCAGGGACTTCTTGAGCTGATTGGTGAGGTGTGAAGGTTGGGCCAGGACGGCATTGCCCGTGGAAGGAGTGTCGAGGGAGCTGTCGAGGGAGCTGGCGGCAGTAGTGCAGCATTGATGCGAGGGATGCGAGGTGCGACAGCGGGGTATCTCGTGTTGGGGTTTACAAGGCACTTACGATGCGGTAGAGTGCAACTCGGCAGACGCCATCTTCAAATGTGGTAACTTTTGCTGTTCCTTGGAAGGAGTAAAGAGGAAATGTTCGGCAATGGCAAGGTGGGCAAGCAGATTTGTAGAGAAGGTGACCTGGGTGAGAGCAGATCGGGCGGAGCGGGACGACGTCAAAGTTGGAACGACCAGAGGACCAGGCTTGGGGTTTATTAATCTGTTTTAGAGGACCAGCCAGGGGTGATTCGTAGACTTGCTTGGAGGGGCTGAGCTACGTAGCTATGTACCTTCTTGCCTTAGGTACCTAGGTACCTAAGGCAATAAGGTTGGTGACAACCTCCACCTGGATGATGGTTGCAGCAGTTGAGGGCCAGAGAGCCCGAGAGCTTACTCAGGCCCCTCCGCCATTCCCGAAGCAAGGACCCTGCCGCGGGGTATCCCCTCCCACACCAGCCGGTCTGCGATTACCTAGGCACCTACCTAGGTTGGTAGCATAGATGAAGTTGCTGCTAGAGATGAAACCTGTATGACCTGCTAATTGATTTTTACAAGTAAGTAGTTGTGAAAAGAGAGGCATATTTCAAATGTTCTATGACAGACAAACTGGCTGGCTGTGAATGGCTGCTGTATATATAAACTGTCCTCTGACAGTATTTACAGCAATGGCCTTCTTTGAATACAAGCAGCAATTCCATACCAGGCAGGTACTCCAGGACACTTTTTCACCAGATAAAGATAGCCTACTATACCAGGACCTAACCATGACCTCTTATTTGAACCAGCAGCATAGGACATCAGATCTTGCTTTGAAATTCTGCCCTGAACTTGTAGGAAATGCCTGTAGATGTACTTTATCACCATGATGGCACAGAACTGTCAGCCATCTATGGTGTGCTGAGTACTTTGCATGGCCATGTCGTGGTGGCCCCAGGACTGCCCTGGCTTTCAATCCGCAGGACTTGACTCTTCTGGTGGACCTTCTGGGTGCCAATTTGTTATGCCAGGCTTTGTTGAGGCCGGCAACTTGTCCGACCGGAGGTGGAAGCCTCCTCGGTCCTCCGGTGTAGAATTTGCATCATGTACATCTGAAAATCGCTCAGGCATAATGCGAAACACCCAAGTTTGAGCACACAAGTCTGGTCTGAAGAGAGTGCAGCTTGGCTGGTTATAGACACTGATACTATACCTCCAATATTCAAGGCTATCCAGATCTGTCTTACTCCTGTCTGTTGACCAAACCGTGAAGCTGTGAAGGGAAGCTTTCACCTGCTCCCTTGGCGTTCATTGGTCTCCTTGAAGTTCCGTGTCACTACTGAAGTAGTGGCTGTGCAGCAAAGACTTGCTGGGTACTGAAAGAACCAAAGCCAGACAGATATGGGTCTGGAAGTTGCTGACAGATGCATGGTTGTAGATCACCACATCTATAGGATCTGCTACTGTCTCATTACGAGCAAAATACACAAGATCTCAACAACTGTAGCTGCTGTTGTCAAGATGGCGTGACAGAAGATTTGGCAAGTCACAGCTAGCTGCTGTAGAGCACACCTTGACATTTCCACACTCCGGAAATCTCGGGACTTGGCAAAGTTGGATACAAAGTGACAAGCAGCAGCAACCCCACCAGCCCACCGCAGATGTGCTACCGCTCCGCCGTGCCTATCGCCCAAAAGAGGCATGCAGGCTGGTTAAACTGCCAGGTGGGGAGGAAGGCGGTGGTCTCCTCCAAGACCATGGCTCTTGGTGTCATCTGAACATTGTGGCCGAGCTCGCAAGGACCGGAAAAATTGGGATTGTTTCAACCAAGCCCTGTCTCGACAATCACCATGGTTCAATCGCGACTCCGATTTCAGGGGAGGACGAGGGCACAAATTCCGGCGTTAGGTCTTTCGGACAGCGAGATGTGAGGATCCCGCAGAAACTATCGGCGAGGGACACCCACTCGGCCATTGCATCGTGCGTGGGGCGCGAGATAACGAGCACTGGTGCTAAGCAGAAGAGGAAATAAGTCATAGAGACATGTGTCTCCGCCGCGGGCAGTCTGGTGCCGCGCCACGGTGCACCCGGACTACTGTGGTAGCCGCGATACCGCTCCGTGACCTCGCACGTGTAGATAAGATGGGATCGGGGGCACATGCGAGAGCGAGAGAAGTGGTCTGAAGCTAGAGCCGTGCCGGCCGCTTCCCATCAGGAAAACGAGTCTGAGAACGCTGAGACAGGAAGTGGGTCCAAGGGCGGAGGACGGCCGTAAGTTTCTCCAGGCACAATTTGCCTTGGGATTTTTTACACCAAGCCACTATAGCCTGTGACCCCATAGCGATCCCTCCCAAAGGTGCCCTCCGTGTGTTGTGAAGTCAGTCGGTCAATCACCAAGTCATCGAACGCCGCATCCAACTTTTTTCTTTTCCTTCCCCCTTCCCAGTGGTACGGAGAGAAATCGAGTGATCGACCAAAAGTCAAGATGCCTTCAGAAGCTGGTCACCGACGTGAGTTCTGCCCCAAGCCCTCCGGTCGCCCCGGCAGGTCGCAACCGTCGCCCCCGCGATGGCCAGACCAACATGGCTGTCTCGCGATTCCTCCCTCCAAAGATGCGGTTACTAACTTGTTGCGACTCCAGTTTACGTGAAGTAAGTTATACCGACGCATGACTGTTTGTTCTGCTCCCCTTGTCGCTGGGTTTTGAACCAGACACGAAATGTGGGGTTGTATTGGAATTGAAGACAACCACGGTATGGGAGGGGCTTGGGACTACGACTTGGACGACATTATGCGCCGACGAGCTGCTCGAGCGGTACCACGATGCACCACGGATGGAGTACGAACGAATACTTTTTTATCGAGGACGGCCGGGCTGACAGCGGTGGAATCATAGGGGTCGTCACCTTTCCTACCAGCGTAACCGCCATACGACGCATCCCAAGACCAGTCTGATCAAGATCGAGGGTGTTGACGACACCAACGCTGCCAAGTATGTCTTGCAAACCTAGCCTCGACTCGCTGGGCGGAGCTGACGGGATGATACAGCTTCTACCTCGGCAAGAAAGTCGCCTTCGTCTACAAGGCCCAGAAGGAGGTTCGCGGCTCCAAGCTCCGCGTCATCTGGGGCAAGGTTACCCGCCCTCACGGTACATACAAACCCACGACTTTCGTGGTTCCTGCTGCGCAAGCTGACTTTGCATATCAGGAAACTCCGGTGTCGTTCGCGCCAAGTTCACCAACCCCCTTCCCTCCCGCTCTTTCGGTGCCTCGGTTCGCATTATGCTTTACCCTTCTGCGATATAAGGGACGGATGAACGGACGGAGTTTGAGCGGAAATGGTTTCGATTGGGTGCATCACGGTCTGGCAGGGTTGATTTACACACCCTGCTCTCTAGCATTCAAGAATCGATTGAAGGATTACCGACCACGCACAAGTGGATGAAGATTCGCGGTGTTTCGAGTGCTTGGTCCGACACAAGAAAGGCTTCCGTGAGGACGATAAAAAAAATGGCATAGGACATGGGAGGAACTGGTGGCAAAACAGAGGAGTGCTACATGGCCCCAAGTGGCGCTTTTCAGCCACTGAAACCAAAGAACTGACTCCGCTTCGATACCCAAAATCAACAAGCTTCCACGTGATCGGCCGATGTTTGGGCTTGACGGTCACGTAGGATGCCCGCTCGTGTACGCACGACCGAACTGTGCAGGCCAGCCACATTCAAGCGGAACCGTCACGGATGACGTATGCGGAGGATACAAAGATGGCTTGGCCTGTCCACCATAGGTCCTTTGCTTATGATGTGCCGTCTTGATCTGAATATGTTCACCCTTAGTGTAAGGTAGGCGAAGGTTGGCGCAAGCCATTGCGCCCATCAAGCATGGGGCTATTCGTCGAACGGCCCATAAAGAATCTCCTGGCAAACAGTCAGTGATGAGGGCAAACAAACCAAACAAATCACTATCGAGAGTAGGCCAGAGGAAATGGATGCACCCACATTCTCTAGCCGTAGGTTCCTTAAGTCACTAGCCAGGGTTTCCAACTTCGAGTAAGCAGGCAATATCTCCTGCCGTAAACGCCCGGACACATGCATCAAAAAAAGTGGAGGTAGCCGATGTAGGACATCAGCAATGTTGGGGCTGCCCACATTCTGAAAACCTCTCGCCGGTCAGCAAACAGAGCATCAAGTCGCATATGCTTGAGCCAGTCTGCAGGGCGGACTTGCGTATTTGCATATGCAGCTGTGATCGTTAGGCTTGTACTTATTACATGTCTATCAGCAGCTGTGTAGTCTCTTATAGACAAGCTCGCCGGTGCTAAAACTGGCGGGTGGTGCCGTAGACTCACCTGCTCTATAGTTGATGAATCACGCAAGACTTACATGTTCATTAAGCAGTACCTAGCCTCACGGGATGTTACGTTATAAGTGTAGTAGTACTATGAGATATAATTAGCCTTCCAGGACTGGTTTTTATCTGTAAAGTTTCTCTAGTAGAGCCTACGAAAACACAAGCCGGACGATTATATCTGCCCTAAAAGTATAGCAGGGAGTTTTACATTTATTGTAACTTTATAGCAACTACCTTGCTTAACAGAGTAGTTAGGACTATTAATTCTTTTTTTTAATAAGCTTAATAAATTAGCTATAAAATAAGTAAAGAATCTAAAGAGGCTTTATAACTCCTTGCTATAGATCCTACCTACCCTATGAATATCTATAAGGGCGCGTAGTTAACCTTTTTCGAGCTCGTAATTCTTAGTTAATTATTAACAAATCAATTTTCTAGGTTCCTTGCTTATGTTTTCTTGCCCTCCGTGTGCGCTTTGCAAAGCTGTCTCTAGTAGTTTAAAGTTCATTGAAAGCCTTTAACAGAGTTTTAAGACTAGGTTTATCTTAGAGAGATACAGGACGCGGTTAATAGTAATATATATTGGTTAAAAAAAAGAGAACGGATATTCGCACAGCAAAAAATAGATAGTATATAGGTACATTGTTTACTTTTACGCTATAGCTAATTAGAGCGCCTA
>MAVT02000938.1:0-18816 GCA_001702395.2 Diaporthe helianthi | reverse complement strand
TGGTTCCAATGTGAAGAGGGGGTTGGAGGCTCCGGGGGGGCGGGGGGGCGGCGGCGGGGTGTAAACTTTGCACACCATGTAATCGAGTTTTGTTCGTGTCAATATTTAGGTAGTGATGCCTCGAATCTCAGCCAGGCCAGCACGAGACCAGTAACTTTTGTCCTCTCAAACTCCCCAGTCTTGACAAACAGCTTGCCGGCACAACCACTATACGGCACCTCGCCATATGATACGTATCCTGCGTGATCCCATATACACATCTGCTGTTCACGTGCCTGAAGTTCTTCAGTCAGACGTGACACCACAGTAACATCACCCAATTTCACACACGTGCTGGTCAATGACATTATGAGACACAAATGTGAGACGTGGAGGACACCACCCAGATTCGCAACAAAAAAATTGCTGCAACACTGCGGCTTGACGACAAGAATGGTCCTACACCGTGCTCCATTCATGCGATCATCACTCCTTGCCGAGACATTGACCCAGTCCGTGGTTAATAATAAGTCATTCTAACACAGACAAAAGAGCCTTAAGAAGTTCCGCAGACATCACTCGTTAGGGCAGCTGGTCCTGGTTTTCTCTGTCTGTACCGTGCTTTCTCCCGCCCAAGATTCGATCAAGGCACAGAATACAGGTACCTAGGTATATAAGGCTGATACCACAATAGTATTAACTTAACCTGGTCTCGTGCCTGTCCTCTTTCTTCCGGCTCGGATAGAGTACAAGTACAGTAGGCGTACATAATAATAGCGCAGTAACTATCAAGTCCCCCTTAGGATTTCCTTCTTCTTCATGTTTGCAAACCACGCACGCACCAGCTCTGTTTCAAGCCGGGCGGGCCGACGTTGAACCGCCTTCCCACCAATTTCCCAAACCCATCCCCATTCACTCTGCCCTGATGTAGCTTGTAGAAGTTGAAAGCTATCATTCCAAAAGGTAAACACATAACCCAAGACCCCAGTACCCCTTGCTTGCTCCATGGCGCACGAGAAACAAAACCCCCAAATTCAGAACACCATTCCCCAGTACGACCTGAACAACGTTTTGGTTCTATGATTAACCCGTCCATGATTGCAAGAAGCCCAGCGAAATATTAATTCCCGTGTTGTTTGCGCCATGAAATATTCCCAGTACAAGATGACCTGACAAGGACAACAAGGAGAGATGAATCAGTTGTGCCCGTGTACGCGCTCGCGTCCTACCTATGACCCGCCGAAAACCAGAGTCCAGGGCAAAATTCACAAATGCCGATGAGACAAAATGAAAATGATGAGCCTCTCCGGGCGTGTGAAATATCAAACATGGACAGCTCCGGTCGCGGGTACGCAAACAGATATAAAAGAGACTTGAGTTATCCGAGATGGGACATCGGAATGGTGTAGATAGAACACATCGAACTGCGTGCAGACAGTTGTGCAACGATGGTAGTCGAGCTCGGTTTTGAACCTTATTTCAGGTTCGCCGGCCTGGGGAAAAGGGCGTACTGCCCCGGAGGAGGGGGGCTGGCGCTCAGCGTCCTAGAGCGGCCACGGCCGACCTGACGCTTGGCAGAGTGCAACCTGTCGAGGTTCGGGTCGCTGCTGTGGTTACCCCGGCTTAGAGTCCTCGAGTCCATCGAGTTCAGTAGGCCAGCGATACTCTGAGACCGGGCGTGGTTCGGGACGGCGGCGGCCGCCGCCGCCGTTTGCGAGACTTCCGAGTCGTCAGTCGTGATGGCTCGTGGCGCGTCGTCCTTGGGAAGATAGTCGTCGATATTGACCGAGCCGGTGCTCATGGTCATGCGCGTGTAGTCGGTGTTGGTGGAAGATGTCGTTGAGATGTGCCGGTCGAAGTTGGACCGCGTTGACATGGCACTCGCGGTGGTCGAGCTGCTGGCCCTGATTGGGACGAACAAGTTCGAACCCTCCGCCGTCATGGTCGGTTCCTCCCACGTCACTGCCTGACCCAAGCCTTCGGTCTCGTCGAAGCACTCATTCTGGTGAGCAAGCATTTCTTGTTGGTAATCATTCGGGATCAGCATCGATGGCGAAAGGGTATATCCCTCCTTGGAGGCGGTGGACATTTGCGACGTCGTTCGCTCGTGGAGCAAGCGCTGTGGCTGCGCACAGTCTCGCCGAGGAAGTGAGAAATTTGACTGCGTTGGGGACCTTGTGCCGTTGGCTGAGATGGTAGGAGTTATAGCCTCCTGTGCGTCTTGAGCGCTACCCACGGAAAGGTGGCTACAGGGGCTCAAGGCTGGGATATCAAAATGTTCGGATGCAGTGCGAAAGAAGGCGCCGTCCTCGGTCTCATCTTCGGTGAACAGGAACGTCGGTTCGCGGCCCAGATCAATCGATGGCCGGTCCCAGTCATAGTCGCAGTCGGCCTCAGCCTCGTGTTCGTAGCAATAATCGATCACATCCTCCCAGATATCTCGAGGAAGTGGTTCGGAATCGCCTTGCGCTTCCTCCATGGCCTCTCTCTCGGCTTGCTGGGCGGCGGCCAAATCGAAATGACCGAATATCGTGGACTCCCTACTCAGAGTACGGTCATGCGAGCTGTACTCAGATACCGAGGCCTTGCGCAGGGCCGGGACCGATTGCGAGCCCCGGAGCGAAGACTTGTTGCTGCGGATGCTCGCTCGCGATCTGCGGGGCAACCCATGATGCTCCTCTTCCTCGGGCACATCAGGCAAGCCACCTTCGAATGTCGACACACTGGCGTTGTGGAGAGGGCATGTCAGAGGCCAATTAGGAGTCTCCGTAGGCGAAGGTAGGAAAATGCGAGAGTACCGACGCTCCGCAGTAGCGGTGGGGCTGGATGGTCCCTGCGAAGTTGGCGGTGGGCTGCTCGCTTCGGTATGGGGTGGAAGTGGCGGTGGGAATCGAAACCCACTCATCGCTTGTGCTCGGTCGTTCATGGTGTTCCCAAGGGCTTCAGAATCGCGACGCGGGATCGATCCGATCGACGGCCGACTGGAGCTGCGAGGAGGCACGGGAGGCATCAGGTCCAGGTTCAGATCCATGGCCGTCGGCGACCTTGGAGGCCGGGGTGGAGGTATGCCAGGGATGTGATCCTGAGATCGTGAATGTTTGACCATGGGCCTCGGGGGGGATTTGTGCCAGCTCGGTGGACGAACGATACTGTTCTCCCGCCTGTGCGGCACGACATCAGGTGCAACTTCGTCGTCATCATGTGGACGACTAGCTTTGGATGAGGATGAGAAATTGGGCACACGCAAGTCTTCGGCCTGCATGCTTCTCGACGGCATTTGACTCGACCTATCCAGGTTCGCAACCTGCTCCCGCTGTATCTGAGCGACGTGTTGGAAATTGAAAGGGCTTGAGATCTGTGGTCGTTTCTGAGACAATGCCTCCTCGGGTGCTTGCACCGTCCTCCGTCGATTGAAAATGTTGATGCTGGATAAGCCGTGCTCCTTGGTGACCGAAGGCGCGCGGGCACGCTCGCTTGGATTTTCTGGTGCCATGTCTGACGATGTGACCAGACTTTCTCTCCTGAGTTTAGTTTTGCGGTTGAAAATCGCCTTACCGATTGCCTGGACGCTCTCTGGACGCTCTCGCATGCTGCTCGTCGTCGAGCGGGTTGAGGACTTCCTCGATAGCGAAAAGGACTCCAGCGGTATGTCCCAGGATGGTCGTCGGTCGAAGGAGCCGAGGGAGAGCAGAGATGATGACCCAGATGAGGTCGTCTGTTGGCTCACATGTCGTTCCGAGATAGATGCCTGCTTGACCTTGTTGCTAAGGGCTCTGATCCGTGCCGGCGACGGGGGACCATCAATGGCTGGTTCGAGAAAGTCGGCAAAGTGTTCGTTGTCACAAGTCAATGGTGTGTTGTCTTTGTGTGCAGCAGAGGTGTTGTCCTGGTAAGATGGCTCGGGGCAGGCCTCGCTGATGCTTTTTTTGGTCGCCCTCCGCTGGGTTTGGGTGGACCAGTATCCCCCAGACCCTCCGAATCCTGTCCGCATATCTCCTGCAATCTATATGAGGCAGGGCGAACAAGGTGTGTGGTGGTCGGCTTGATGACCGCCGGGGCAGACGTCCTCGAACAGCAACCAGGGTTGTCCCGTCCCACTAGTCTGAGATGGCTTCCGACCAGACGGGAATGCTGCTTTTCGCGCTCTGTGCAACCGCTTGTACGAGGTCCACGCCCTGCTCGTCTCGTAAGTGGTCTGTTGAGATGCAGGATGAAAATACCACTACTACCAAGGCCGCACGGTATGTAAAAGACCAAAACAAAATAAAGCGTAAAAAAATAAATATAAATAAAAAAAATAAAAAAGCTGCTCGTGCGGCGGTGAAGTGTTGCTATATGGGACGGACACCCTATGTAAAAGGAATGGGGAGCACTTGTAGCGTGTCAAAACAATTGGGGCGCAAAACAATGCGAGGGCGCAAAAGGATGAATGGATGGAAGGGACATTGACAGTGACAGGCCAGGATATCAAGGATTCTGGCTTGTTATGCAACTGGGCGCAAGAAGTGTCAGGGGGTAGGGGACATTGGCGAATAAACCAGGCGGATTGATCAAAAATGGGGCACTTACTGTCCGATCCGCTCAATTGGAACGGTGAAATTAAAACTGATCGGCGCCCAAGGGAGTACTCTGTACGTGCTTGGAGCATGCCGAAGTCCCAATCCGCTGTTCCTGATGCAACCTCGAGAGTTTGCAACCCAAGTACTGGGGTATCCCCATCCTGGCAAAACTCTGAGGCGTAAAGTGTGGTCCTCGCGTGTCCCTAGGGCCTTCCACGAAGCAAAGACAACAACGGACAAGGGCGCTATTTGGGCGGCCGTTCTGCCCGTTGCTCTGCCCGTTGCTCTGCCCGTTGCACTGCCCGACTACACTAAGGAGCAGGAACCCGAAGCCAAGAAAGAGGTCGAATGCTTCTCGAAGGCCGTGTGGTCGAGCTATGCAGAAGCGAGGCGGGACAGCAGTCCAATTATCACCTCATTGCAAATGGATGGCCTGGTGCTGATTGGGCCGTTGTATGGCAGAGCGGTGGTGGTGTTGTCGTTCTACACTAGCTCATACCGGCCGGTGCTGTTGAGGACATGGCCTGGCAAGGGTGCAGCCGCTGCTGCAGGTTGCCGCTTGTCTCGCTGATTCCGCTGATTCAGGCGTGTACCAAGCGAGTTAAATTATCGAAATTTTGTGCAAATAGCCAATGCCACCCCCAATCGCGCCACGCAAGGCTGATGGCAACTGCTGTCAAACACCTGTTCTTACTATTTTAGGGCGGCTAGGTAATGGGTAATTTCCCCAGAGCACACCAACACGGTAGTTTTGCAGGCAACCCAAGAGTCCGTACGGCACGGCTTCTAGATAAGCCAACAGGTCCTCAGACTCGGAGACTGTGGCTGCCCATGTGATAGTGACAGGTCGCGTAGTGAGTCAGTGCTTGAACAGGCGAGTGGAAACAAGAGAGGAATAGCCGAAAAGGGCCCGTTGGATGTCTCCTGGGGCGAGACCGTGGTCGTCGTGAAGATGTGCCGTTCAGGCTTTGCGTACCCGGTAGTGGTCGGGGCGGGGGGAGACCAGACTACGGTACAGTCGCAGGCTCGGGGCCAGTGAGAGCTTGAAACGATTGCGCACAACCAATATCCAGTATGCAATGGACCAAAGCGTGAGCAGAGGCCACCCCTGACCTCGTTCAGCCTATCGCGAGACTGCCTTTTAACCTGTACTGATACTCTGTTGGAGGCTCGAATTGGTTTCCCAGTCGGGATCCCTTTCCTTCCCCAGCGGCGCTTTTCGATGTGGTCAGAGGGCAAATTCGCGTGAGGAGGGGTGAAACCGTCACCCGCCCAGCAACGAGCTGAGAGTGGACAGCAGGGCTTCCTCTAATAGGGGCTCCATGCTGCTGGTTCCACTGTCGAGTGGTTCACGGAATCTGGGCTCCATGAAACGACTGGGGACGCCGGGAACTCGTGCCAAAAACAAAACATTGGACCTGGTGGATTGCTTGCACTTCTTGTGCCCCATTGCCGGCTTCTTGTGTTCGGTTTGCTGTCAAGAATGGGTTCGTCGTCCGCGACCAAACCAAATGCTGCGGAAACCCCCCAGGGCTGGCTCCGATCTAACTTGTTCGAGATATGTGATCCCGAGTGGTGATCCCGAGTGGTATGCATACCACAGTACGGATAAACATCTCTGGCATCCTCCATTTGAGAATACTGTGTACCTCTCTCCGCTTCCAGCACCTTGTCCTTATCCAGCACCATTGGCTTTCTTTCGCGCTGGCATGTTCTGCGCGTCGGGCACGTTTCTGTTGTCGTACTAGACCACACATGGCTGGCCAAATCTCGTACTGGTGTCACCGATGCGTGGCTTAATTGTGTACAGTCATGTTGTCCCGGCTCGTGTGGGTCGCTTAACTTCTGGGCCGGGGCACGCATGAGAAACAGGGGACCCTTGGGCCCTACAAGTCTTTCCCCGCCCGCGACAAGGCACCATGTTGGACGTTCTGTAGGGTTGATGACAAGACTGACAGAGGCTCCTGGGTGAGACCACCCACGCTGCATCTGCCTTCTCGCCATGCGGGCTCGTCGAAGATGGATATGGCCGTGTTGCCCTACAGTGTGTTGAGTCCGAGCTTACGGCCATGCACCAGAAGTGAGATAGATCCGTGTTGGGACCAGTCCTGTGTAGTACCATGCTACTAGAAAATATGACAGACTAGGTAGGGAGTTGATGAGGTCAAACGTACTCCGCAGGTGAAGGAGTAGTGTACGAAGATGCCGACGGATGCCCCTGCAATACGGGGTTTGATGTGACCTCCAGGGAGCTGTCCTCTTTCGTAGAGTTTCATCTACCCGTCTTGCCTTTTGAGGTCAACAAGCAGACAGGAGCTGTCTGTCAGACAATGAAGGACACGTCCGCTTTGCTACACGGACACTGTGGATGAGCTACCTGCGGCGGGCCAACAGCCGAGAACAGCGAACCACGGCCGGCGGTTCTCGATTCAGTCACTTGAGCTCACGATGTCCCACGGTATTGTGCGGGTCCGCAAGCCCTCCTGCGTATGTGCCTCGTGCCCACGGCGAGCCACGCAGCCCATGGGGTAGGGCACTACTTGGCGGTGCCAGTTGGCTTGACTCGACCTTGCGCGGCCCTCGTGCCGCACTGGTAAATCGACTTTGCGAGCTTTAGAGCGTTGCGCGTTGGAGTGTCCTTTCTAAGACACCCAATTTGTCGGTTGCACCACACGGACTGCCCCAAGGCCAACACCGCGCTGATCAGCACAGCGCAGTATGGGTGCTCGACGGAGCAGGAGGCATTGCGCGCGATCGACAGCGCTCATATCGATATGTTTCCGAGTCGTGTGTTTGGGTCCTGGAACGGGGACGAGGATGAGGGGGAGGCTGACGAGGGCTGTCTGATGGGAACAATCACCCCACAACGCAAGAGCTCAGGGGATAAATGGGCCTGGCCTCGAACCCTACGGTGCCTTCCCCATCATGTGAGAAGCCCATGACCAAGAGCGGCGATCAGGGACAAGATCGGCAATTTTCCCTTCTTGGGCCAGCAAAGTGAGGTTGGAACAGTGGGAGGGGAACACGGGGGTGGCAGGGACCAAGCAGGCGCGTTGAGGCTACTGCTGATCCTGCCGGTTAATGGTACGGAAGATTTGAACATCCATAACGCTCTGATGTATAGCACGATCGATCCGTGGTCCTGATGCTCGCTTCGACCAAACCTTCAGCACATACCGGCAGGCGTGGATTGGCATCTCAGCGCCGGTGCCCAGATCAGAAGGCGATCATGAGAAGTGAGCATCTCGCGACTCAGAACGAGCTTTTGATAGTCATCGCCAGAAGATATGTTCGCCAAGGCGTGCCCTGACACGATAATAGCTGGAAGGCCGGCTGTGATTGGCAAGGCAGTGGTTCGCCCACTCTGATGACAGATGTTTCAGATGGCAAACGTCTGCACACAGATGTTTCTTGTGTGCGTGTTTTCTCGTTGGTAGTGATAACACTATCTGCCCACACGCCGGCTCCGTTCAAAAGTTGAGTCGTTGTAGGGCCGAATCGGGCCACGGCCGTCTCGCGGTGCGTACCCTGTCCGGCAAGCCCCTCGTTCCTTGGATTTATGCTCAGGACGCGCGCCTCTTTCCTTGAACGACGCGCCGGCACTGGGGTGAGCCTTGTGCGCAACCAGCCCTTGACCTGGCGACAGTGCTGTCGTGCTGGCTTGAGACGACATCGAGACATTTCCCGCACGCCGCGTCAGGCTCTGAATTACATGGTAGTCTACAAGGTAGGATTGAGTTGGATACACTTTCTCGCGCCGGGAGGGGAAGGGGGGTTCATCGAGCCGGTGAGCCGACAAGGGACCGGTTCGGACCCGTTGTCCTGGTTCCTACCCTGCATCACAGTCATGTGTGACGTCGGAGGAGGCAGGAGGTCGGGGCCTACTGGCGCGCTCAGCAGGAGTCAGATCCGTCCTTGAGCAGTCTAGACTAATAAGCGAGCGCTGGTGGAGACGAAGCGGGTACATATGTATTGATGCATCATGAGGGTGAACTTGTGAAGGGGGACGGGTTGGACAAGCTTACTGGGCTAAGTCGGGAGGCGTCAACATGACGAGCTTGCATCGCAAGAGCGACGTTGACATTGACATTGTGTCGTTGGTTGCTTGTTGCTTAAGTACGTAGAATACATGGGGACATGGGGACATGGGGACATGGGGACATGGGGACATGGGTACATGGGTACCTTGGTACCTTGGTACCTACTTTAGTACCTAGGTAGGCATGCTTTCTCAGTAAGGACAGCAGCAATAACAGCCTTGTTGGAAACGACGAGGTCAAGACATAACGAGGTACCTAGGCACCTACCCGTATTACCTGGCACTTTGCCGTCACGCTGCTGTTCTGCCGTTCTGGCAATGCAATTCCAAGCAAGCGCGGCTGCACCGTGAGCAATCTTTGTACTGTGTCTGCCAGCGCAACTATTCCCCGGTGTCTCGGGAAATTCCCATCGTGTTGTTGCTAGCGGACACACACTAGTGCCCAGGTAATTAATTCAACGAATATGACGTCCCAGATTTGACCCAGATTTGACCCAGATTTGACCCGAGTGCCGAGTGCCTGATGAAATTGGCCGGGCTGTGCGGTCGCCAACCATTTCAGCACAGACGCCGGCAAACATTGACCAAACAGCCTGAAAGCAAAGTTTAACAGGGATATGGGCTCCTCGCCCAGGCCGTGCCCTCCCTCCGCCGTCCCGGTCAGGGCCTACTGTGTAGCCTACCCACCCTGCCACCCTACTTAGTGTAAGTACCTAGCAGCTGTTAGCCCAACTTAGCCCTAGGTAACAAGAACATGCACGCCAGGCGCCTGCAATACGACACGACCACACCACCTCGCATGCAACTGCTCGTCCCCGACAGCACAGGGTTCTAAAGTTCCAAGACATTGTGGCTGCTAACCACTTGCGGCCCCTGCATGCGCGCGATTGGGAGAGAGCAACTGGTTTAGGCGTGGCAGCTGCGTGTGAGCACACGAGCAGCAGTCCAGCAGTCCACCCACATGCAGACACTGAGCAGACCGATCATCTTCCTTCTTTCTTCAGCTTCCTTCCCTACCTACCTAGGTGCCTAGGTACCTAGGTATCTAGGTATCTAGGTATCGAAAGGTAACCGCCAAGCTGCCCGCCAGCCCTCCCGCCCGCCGTCGTCTTCAGTAGGCTGCCGCCCACCGCCTGGACCAACCCACGACCCCGCCGTCGTCCTGCAGCCCTGCTCCTACCGTCTGCTCTGGTGCTGTGAACCGTGGGCATTCGCAAAGCCCCATAGGCCAGTCTCACTCTCGACTGCACAGGGCGTAATGTGGACACCAGTAAGGCCCCTTGGGGCCTTTCTTCGGGGGTCGCCAGCCTGGAATCCCCGCTGCTCCACAAGTCACATTCAAATGTTCGCGACAGGTCGGACCTGCTGAACCACCAGTGCCAGCCCACCAGCTGCCACTGCTGGGCCCCCAGCAGCCTGGCAGCAGGTGCTCTGCCTCCACCGGCGAAGTGGGGGGGAGGGAAGGGGCTCTGGGACCAACTGGCAGAGCTGGACCCTGGGCCTGCAGCTTGCAGGCTGCAGGTGAGTTCCGGCCATGAGGACTTTGCTCGTCCTTTTATGACCTGGAGTCACTGATCAACATGAGGAAAGAAGAGAGGACGGGAACAGTAAGTGCTACGTCCAAACCCGGATGACTTGCAGCGCACGCCTGCAGCCTCAGCACCCCTGAGACAATGTCTTTGTTGTGTGTGCAAGGAAAACATTGTACTCCGCACAGATGTTCGGACCAGGTATCTACTGTTTCTATGGCGTAGTGCGTCGCAGCATCCTGTCCAGAAATGACAGTGTCATGATGCACAGGGGAAGCGGCATTGCCACCGTAAATCTCGCATGTTGCCTTGCTCGAATCCTCCTGTGGTCCCGCCATGCTGGATCTCAGAAGCAGCGGCATCAGTCCCCTAGCCATATTGCCAGCAGCACGCAACACGCAGCACGCAGCACCACAGCAGGCGGCCATCTACCGGTGTGACAAAATCAGGGCGACACGGCATATCGCCTAGACAAACAAGCGCGGACTGCACACATGCAGCTGCTGCATAACACGACAGCCAAGATCTTCAGCTCCCCGTGGCGCTGACGTCTCTCTTGTCCAAAAAAGATGACACATGTCCGTATACGGATGGACTATCTCGCGAGCTTCGTAATTTTTTACTCAGATTGTGCGTCCTACCGCACGTTGGTCACCCATGGCGGCCATGAACTCGTGTGCCTCCGATAACTCGCGAGGGGAAGGTTCTTGCTCCCGTCGACAGGGATCCTGGGGTGGGGGGGGGGGCACAACGTCCCGAGCACGCCCGCATCGGGACGCCATCGATGTTATGGGCTGCCTGTCCAAGTTCCTGACAAGCACGGCGTCGCTGGCTGACGGGCCCAAGCCGTTGCGATTCTGCAACGGGGAGCGGGACCACGCCCAGCGCAAAGCCATGGTGTGGTCCAGGACCCACAGTCCTCCATACGAGCCAGTCGTCGTCGGCTGGGATGCACCCAGCGACGGACTCTGATATCGATCTAGAGTTTCCAGGCCCCAACGTTGTCGCAAGCGGGGCTCGTAACAATGCCTTTCCTTGCTATGCTATGTACTAAAGGTGCTGCCGGCGGCCAACCTGCACGGCTGTTCAAAGCACTTTCTTGTGCTCCCCAGGCGCTAAGTTGACGGAAGCCCGCTAATATTCGCCATAGTTTCCCTTGGGTGACAACGTTTAAGGCCATTGTTCGGCATGCTAGGGGAGGAGGGTACCGATTCCTTCCTTCTTCACGTGTTATTATGACTGCTAGGGATAGCTGCAACTATGGCACTCGCCTGCGAGCCGGGGGCGTCGCCCTCGATGGTCGATGTCTTGGTGAGGAGCCGGAGTGACCAGCATGCAAGGCTCTATCTATACTATTTGAGCGGCCTAGATGTGTTTACTACAGCATGCTTCATCTTCGCTGCTTCGTTAGGCCGCAAAGATCGGCGGCACTTGGTGACTGAAGTTCCCAACACTATTCTGAGCTCTTTGCTGACACCTGACAGACCTAGCGCCCCTCCCCGAGCATGTTAGGGATTTGCCTAGGTGAGTACTCCGAGCCTGAAGTGATGAATGGATGGTGGATGGTTACGAGATCCTATCTTGGTGCACATGTGCCATGCCACTGTCTGTTGGCTATTCGCTTCTCCTTTCCAAATTTCCTTGGGACCCTGACCATGAGCCTTCTCCCCTTGCTAGCTCGGCATCCCCAGACCTTGATTTCGGAAGCTTGGTCAGAGTCTTGGGTTACGTTGCTCAGTCAGACGCTGACAGCACTTGTTGCGACATCCTCGGCTGCGACACAGTACCCGCCAATTGAAGCCTGGAAGTAGTTATGCTGCTGGTAAGATAATAGCCGGTCGTAAGTGCTGATTTCAGCATATGGGGCCCGCTCGCATGGCATAGCAGAATCGCATGTATTATGCTATGCTGCCTGAAACAGGGAAAGAACCGTACGACGGCAACCACAGCGGCACTGGACACAGTATTTCCGAGACCGAGTGGTCGAGAGGTGTCGACCGGTCCGGGAGGATTGCGCCGGCTGATATTCATACTTTCTGGCGTAGCGTTCCGGAACCACTTCCGGACATGGACCCTGATGCTTTGCTTGGGAGTAACCTTCCACATGCTTGTAGGCCACATTACTACCATGTGTCTCGCACGACACACCCTTGCAAAAAAAAAAAAACCAAAAAAACCAAAAAAAAAAAAAACCCCCCATGTGGGTTTTTGCTTCCTCTCAAAAACATGTGCATGGCCCTATCCGGTGTGCAAGGTATGTAAGATTCAATAAACAATTTTCTCGACTACAACTTTATGTGGACACGAGAGCCAGCTTTGGCAAATGGCAAGGACCTATCCCCAATGCCATATCACGGCATTAAACAGCCGAATGTTCCTTGCTTTTCATCTATCATGCAAGCGCTTGATATGAGGCTCGGTCAGGGCCAAGCGACATCTGAATTCGACACATGTCAATTGCCAGCCAGGGTCCCGAGGTCCAGAAGTGACTGCTTCAGAGCAGTCGTTGCGCAGTGTTCACTGCCCTCATGTGCTCGACTTGGTAAGCCGGCCGGCTCCATCTCCTCACCCAGCCTCCAAATACCAAGAGCAGTTGTCGGCCAGGACATGGCATACCAGGCCTGGGATTGGGACTTGCTCGGCGCTGAGTCAGGGCCTGTCTCCCCCCAAGTTACAAGATTCGGAGCCCGTCGGAGCCCTGTCGAACTAATAAGGGCTCCAGAAAGATGAAGGGAAATCCCGACTGGGCTGGCTGGGGACGCGGCAGGATCATGGAGAGGAGCCTCCCTCCAGACCTCGTGCGGGTCCCGGGCAACGCCGCGAGTGACAGGAGTGGTTGCTGAAGAGCTATTACCGGAGATCCGGGCGGGCTGAGGGCAAGGATGATGAGTCGTCGATCGCGAAGGCTCTCGCACAGGTGCACATGTGCCTCGCGGGCTTGGGACTGAGCTGTCTCTGCGTTGAATGGGAGGAGGGACTGGAAAAGCCTGGGCAAATGAGGCATCACACATTCATCACACTGGTCAAACTTTTGGTGTTGGATGCAGAGTAGGAAAAACGTCAACCCACTTGCAACCTCTGTGGGCCAGAGCCCGGGTCGATGGCATTGATGCTACCAGGAACCCCCCCCCCGGGGGGATGAGTTTATACAGCGGGCTTGAATCCTGCCCAACGAGGCGAAGCTCATTTGCGTGCTACTAAGTAGGGACATTATTCATTTATGGCTCGAACAGCCCGTTTCGCGAGAAAATGTCAATGTATCTAGTTGGCGCGCACTTGACATCAGCTACTTAAGTACGCCAGCCACGATCGGGCGAGAGGAGCACCCTCTTGCTGTTCATCTCTTCCCAGAGCTGCCAATGATACCGGAAAGACGTGGACGGATTATGGGTATGTGGGCATGTTCCAAGGTTGTACTTAAGCCGGTGGATGTCGGATTTTCACCAGTGGTTTCGGGCAGCTTTATTCCCGAGGTCACTCTAAAGTCTGACTGTCAAGTCCAAAAGGCATGCGAGAACTCTGCCCTTTACTTTAGTCTGATCAAGACCGATGAACTCTCGTTTTTGAGCCGAGAATATATGACAACTTCAAACCGTCTTACACCCATCTAAGCAGTTCACGCCAATGAGGTCATGAGTTACTGTTTTTCCTGCCTGGCGCGTTGCTGCCTAGACCTTCATGCAGCCTCATCAAGTGATGCGCAGCAGCTCTATGAACACATAAATACGATACTTAAGTACCAATTCCATTTCTACTACGAAAGGAGATAGTAAATATCAAATCGATTCCTACCAAGATGCCCAACTCGACCCAAACCCCAGAGGCTCGCCCCAAAGCCCCGTCCAACAACAACAACAAGGACGATGTGCCCGCAACATCAACATCACCCAAAGCCAGCCCGGCACACGAGTGGGCGACCGACACATCACAGATGCAGGTAATCAACGCAAATTTACTCGAAAACCCCTTCACGCCCCCACTGTCCGCGATCCCGCCTCGCCCTATCAAGACTGTCGAATGCAACATGATGAGATATATCGACGGCGAGGGCGTCACCCGCCAGATTTACATGCCAAAGGGGACTGCGAGGCTCGCGGGCGACTTGTTCACGGCCAGGAGGTTCTCTGGCCTGGCAAAGTTTCCTGCTTGGGGTGAGTTATCTCTTTCCAAGTCCTCCCTTTGGCAGGTCATCCAGATGCCAATTGCCCTGCCTTTTTGCCTGTTTTCGTGTTGGTGGATACGTGTATTCCCCTGGATATGTCGCTGCTGTTTGCTGCTCGTGATGTAATGAGCAAGTTTCTTCTCGCCTCTCCACAATTCCTTGGTACCCCAGGGTACCGTAAGTATACTTAGGTAAGCCGGAGCGTGACGCTGACGATAAGTGCTGTAGACAACCAGACATATGACAATTGGGAGGCAGACGGGGAGAAGTATGCGTATCTGAACGAGGAGTTGGGTGAACCGGCTCCGTGAGGTGCAGCACAGGCTTCTTCTATTCATCTCCAAAGAGGGCTTCACCTCATGTGATCGTGTCTAACCCTGCTGCCTGACGGGATCTACCTAGGTGGTCCGGAGATAAGTTCTGGGAGGAACACCATGCAGGACGAGACACCGAGCACGATTGATACTAGCATACATAGGGCAATTCACCTGGGCACTTTTGGCGACTGAGTTGTCTTCCAATACTATTTGGTCTTAAAGACATACCGCGTCTAGTCTATTCTTATGTTTAGTAGCCCAGCGCGGAACGAATAAAAAAAAGAAGCCCGCCACCCAACATGGTGATACAAATCCACCACAGCCCATTAGCACCAACTTATTTTTGACATATACGTAGGGGAAGCCATGTAAAAGCGTGCGAGCAATAGCCCAAAGAACAAGTCACCTGTCTACCTTTCCAACACCGAGGTCGGTCGAGCTCCCATTCAAATATAGCGAAGCCTCCTGGCCACGAAGATGCAGATGATCGAGAAGGCGATCAAGACTCCCAGGATGCAGAAGAACGCCGTCAGGTTGCCGGGGTCGCCGAACGGGACTGGCACGTTCATGCCGAAGAGACCAGTGACCACGTTCAGGGGCACAATGATGGAGGCGAGGAACGTGATCTTACTAAGGACCTTGTTGGCTCGCGTGCCCTGAGTGATGCTATCGATGCTCAGCTGCGCCAGGTAGTTGCTGTGCGCCCGTGACAGCATCCTCTCGAGATGTCCCAGTGTATTCATCATGGTCACGACGTGATCCTGGATGTCGCCAAGGTAGAGGCCGACTTCCATGCGGGGAGTGACTTGGTAGTTCTCGTTGCAACGCTTGGTGAAGCCCTTGAGCACATCGGCTTTCCCCCCAAGAAGGCGCATCAGACCCATGATGTTCTTGCGGATATGACCAAGCCTTGGCAGGAAGGGGTGATTCTCTTCGTCGTCGGGGCGGGCTCGATAAACATCATCGTCTAGTGCGTCAGCCGCATTCTGCACTTCAGTAATGGCCGGTCCAAAGTTATCCACGATATTGTCGCTATTGTCAAAATTAGCAAGAGACACAGGAGCATAGCTATCGAACCACAACTCACATAATGGCATAACAAATCCAGTCGGCACTAAGATCAACATAATCCTTCAACGTTGAAATCCTCCGACGGACTTCGGAAGCGTGTGTGTTGAAGGTGTGACTGAAGCTGAGGATCCCTTCCCGGAACACGATCACAAACATGTTGAAAGGCTCAAATTCTCGGTCGCCATCCTCGTCGTACACGGCCATGTAGGATCGGAAGTTGGCGAAGTAGTAGGACTTGAACAATTCGATCTTCTCGCGGGCTTCTTGTGTCGTAATATCTTCAACCGTCAAGGGATGGATGCCGAACGCCTTGCAGATCGCACGCACCTCGTCATCCGTGGGGCAGTTCACATTCAGCCACCAGACATAGTCTTCACCGTCGTTCGGGAAGGTGAAGAGGCTCCGCAGCTCCTCGCCTGGCAGGGCGAGGTCTTCCAGGTCCGCCGCGTGAATGGTCTGGTCCCAGGCAGAGGAGAAGAAACTGAAACGCTGGGCAGGCATTTTTTCTGCGACAGCTTGCCTTGGCTCTGCCTTGGTCTTCTCTTCCTGGATCGAAGACGCTGACGGCATTTCGATAATGTCCCCATCCACAGTAGCCATCTGCGCTGGTGCGCCACTGATTGCCTTGGTAGTCTGAGCGCGCAAGTCGGCGAACTCCCTCGCGTCGGATGAGAGACGCTCCATTCTCTGCGACCGGATGAAGTCCTCGAGAAACTCGAAGTCGACATAAAAGTTGGGACCGTCTCGGTTCCCATGGGGGAAACAGACGTCCTCTTCGGCAGCAGACCTGTTCGTGTTGACGCTGGCGACGTCGCTGTCTTTGACAGTGCGAGACTTGCTCCGGTGGCTGTGGCGGCTGGTGATTGACATGGTCCTCTGGAGCTCGGCATTGTCCGGCCGTTGCTCCGAGAAAGACAACGCGGGTGGGCGGCGGGCGAGCGCAAACGCCTTGACCGAGTTGGGCGGTGATGGCTCCCGCGACGAGGATGTCGTGTCCACGGTGCCTCGCCGCTGGCGCCGGCCTATCGGCGAGATCTCCCCAGGCTCATCATCAATGACAGCTTCTTCGAAGTCGCGCACGCGGATGCTTGGATGAGGCGGTGCACCCCTCGAGACATCGGAGCCGGAGGGTCGTCGGCCGCCAAATTGGGAGTCAAAGGTACCTCGACGGGGACGCTCGTCCCGCGAGACCGAGGGGCTCTGGGCGTGGTGGCGGTGGTCATCCAGCTCCGGGATTGGGGTCTCGTAGCCCGTGTCTAGGACTTCTTCGTGGTCCGACATCTTGACTGGGTTTGATGGCCGTTGCTCGGTCTTTCTTTCCGATATTGCAAATGTTGCTCCGTAACTATATCTCCTTTACTCTTCTCTCACACGTCCGGCTTTGGGCAGCCCGATCGCTGACTCAACGGTGAATCCCCATTCCCATCCTCGTTTGGCGGTCGACGGAGTTAACCTGAGCGGACGGCAGCTAACGGCAATCTGCCGTCCGCGACGAAGGGCTTCGAACGATTGAACCCCGTGGTGGGGCAGATATACTACCGGCCTGGACGGGTGTCGAGGCGGAGATGCCGGTTGATCGGGTGGGATCAGGTTGTGTTCAAAACTGCTGTAACTGTGGGGTGTAGCCTCAAGTTAAGGCGGTTTCTTGTTCACTCCAATGTAGGCCCAGAAAGCAGGGCTATGGAGCAAACGGGGAAAGGAAGTTTGGGAAGAGGCGAGTGTAGCCAACTTGAAGGATTGAACAGGGTAGTGGGTGATGGATAATCGGTGCGACACAGAAGTCGCAATTGCACAATAGCTTGATTGACTCGGTTCAACGACTATGTCGATTCTTAGTCCAGAATAATTGCTTATGGGTTATTGAGGGGGGGGGTGTGTGGAAGAGTCGCCAAGGTAGAGTGATGTATGTGTGTGCGCTATTGTTGTTGTCTGTCTGATTTCAGGTCACAATGACGTCCTGTGTCATCGAGTGAGGTGAGATGAGAAGGATGGGATCCTCTTTGAGATTGTGGCGGGGGAGTGGATGGTCAAGATAAGCCCTTGGTTGCTTTGATAGCTAGTCTGACTTTGAGAAGACAAAGAATCCTCAACACGAACTTGTGCAGTGGGAAAAAAAAGATGTTTTGGTGAGGAAGGCTAAAAGAAAGCTTGGGATCGAGGGTGCAAAGTCGGCAGAGGGAAGGGGGAAAATGTGCTTGTAATTGTTTGGCGGGTTTGCCATGTGCTAGTTAGTGCACGGTAATTGGGCGGCGATGAGACGGCCCCTGCCCCAGCCTGCCCAAGGCAGGTTCAAAAATTGAATCTCGGCACAGGTAATAATCCCTGACTGTATCCCGCCAATTTGGGATGACAGTCTGCAAGTCAGGCCCAAGTTTGTTTAAGTCACTTATGCATACTAAAATGCATGGGTGCTTCAGTTTAAGCATCACATAGTTCATAAGAAGCATATGATAGAGTCCAACAGTATGGATGTTGAGGCCTGGTAGCTTTGGGCAATGCCGTGCAGCTAACCAGGGGACACTTGATCTGTGAGCTGTCTCTACTGGGCACCCATCTAAGGGTTGAGTACTTACTTGTATTTCACATGTTGAAAGGAGCTTGCGTCCAATTTAGGAGGTGGGCACCTAGCTACTTTCAGACTGGTTAGATCCAAGTACCCTAAATATTTCATGGGTCTATAAAAACATATCCATATTTAATTACTTAGAATACAGTGGCCACTTCCTGTCAAATCTCTGGGTTCATCTTGTCCACTGTGATATTCTCTGTCCTAAGGATATCGTTCTATGTAGTCTACATACTTAATGGGTGGTGGTGGGGCACTTGAGACTTGGGCATCAGTGGGCCACATGTGCAAGTGACAAGGGTTGCGGGCTTGAGGGCCGGCTGCTCGGGGGGGGGGACCCAGGTCCAACCCCAACCCTGTCTCCCCCGTTTTCCATTGAGCTTCTGTTTGGGTTTAGCTGTTCTCCATATGTGAGTTAGAGATAGCGAAACCTAAAATTCAATTTCGAAATATTTCGCTTATTGAGCTCAATCTCATTTCGCTAAGTTAGGTAAGTTTAAAACGTAAAACTAGGTACTTAATTTTTAATAGGTTTATATAAAGTTGTAAATATATAACGATATATAAATATATAAATATACAAATATACAAATA
>MAVT02000937.1:3803-18824 GCA_001702395.2 Diaporthe helianthi | reverse complement strand
AGTAGTTATAGTTGTATTTCTCTATATTATCTAAGAGGAAGGAGTGGCGAAGCTACGCCTTTAGAGACGACCTACTTATATATAGTGCTAGTTACGTACTAGTCACGTGATAGGCCTACACCGCTGTCAATCTACGTACTAGTTCAACCTATAATTACCTCAAATAAGTCTTTATTTATATAAAGATTAATATATACTAAGTATTTAATAACATTTGAATACAAATAGAGTTTAACTATATAATAATATATTATATAAAGTAGAGATTATTTATATATAAAGTAATACTATTTAGCTTATTAATAGCTTATTTATATTTTAATAATATATTAATAATACTTTATAAGACTATTGAAATAAGTTTTATTATATATATATTAATTATATTGTTATTTACTCTAAGAATAAGATTAAGTATATATAGTATATATAGTATATTATTATAATATTATAGTGTTTATAAAAAGTAGGCCTATAGGTAGATATAGAAAAGTATAAGTTTTATATTAAGTATATAAAGTTCTTAAGCTTTATTATTAAAGTTAATAGAGTTAAAATTGACCTAGAACAAATTACTACTATATATGATTAGAAGATACTTATTATACTTAGGGGTATTTAGTTTTTCTAGAATTGTAATAAATAAAACTACAAATTTTCACCCCCCTACTAAATTTATAAACTTAATAATAATTAATAAAGTTACTGAATAAACCCTGGGGATAATTGAAATCAGTATTTAATTAAGATTTATTTAGGGTTAGGGTCTTGCTAGGGGGATAGATTACAGGGGTATATCTTTTAAATAAACCTTAAGTCAAAACTACAACTAACCCTTGCACTTTAGCCCCTATCTATATACTTATATAATACTCTTAACCCTGAAAAGATATATTATTATGAAGTTCAGAGGCAGATCTATTTAATAGTATATCTCATGCAAAAATTGAAAAAGGTTTGCGGCGTATATACAAGGGTTAAACATTTGTAGTTTTGTAGTTTTATTTGTAGTTTTTTTGTTACAACTCCAGGTTTTTCCTTAGATCTTATAACTTTTACTAAAATTTTATATTACCTTATAATAGAATTACTAAGCAACTAACTTATCTTATATAAAAGAGTAAAAGTTTTAATAAACCTTAGATTACTAAGCTACTTTTAACTACTTAAAAAAGTACTTAATAAATATTTTAATACTATTATACTTTATACTAAGCTATTTAATTTATTTAAAGATAAGTATATTAAATAGTATTATAGCTAAGGTCCTTTTTTAGTAATAAAATAATAGGAATTAGTATCTATATAGATATTTTTTAGAAACTATATTTAATATTTTTAGTAAACGATTTAATTTATAATAAAGAACTCTTAGTATTAGTTTACTCTTTAAAGTTTTAAGAACTAGAGTTAGCTAGCCGTAAAGCTACCCCCTTTAAAATTATTACTAACTACTATACATTAAAATTTTATAGTACTAAGTATTTATCAAGTTCCTAGTAAGTAAGATAAGCTAGCTTATTAGCTTAATTTTATTTTATATTATTATATAGGTACCTTATAAGTTATAGTAATAGTTTATTATTAACTTTCAGTCTATATTTAAGGATTAAACTAAATATAATAAGTTTTTAGTTATAGTTAACTAACTATTTAAGATATTATAGTATATCTTAACTATAACTAGCTATATAGTAGCTATAGTTACTAAGCTTTACTATAAAGGACTATTTTATATATTTAGCCTTCCTAATTTAGTAGTCTTTAATTAGAAATTATAAATTATTTCTACCTTGATAAATAAAATATATTATATCTTAAGGAGTTACTAAGAGCTTTCCTTTACTAGCTACTTATAGTTATAAGACTAAGCTAAGAATCTCCTATAATAGATTAACTAATACCTTTAAATATTTATAAACTACTATTAAGATAATTAAGTCAGGGCTATACTTACCTTAAACTTTATATAGGCTTATTTACTTTATAACTTACTTAATACTTTATCTTTATTTAAAGTTTAAACTAGGTTTTTACCGAGCTTAGTATTTAACTAAGAATATCAAATATAGTAAAAGGATAATAGTTTTATTTAAAAGTACCTATTTTATAGAAAGGTATTGTATATAGCTTATACCCTTTAGGGCTATATTAATAAAGCTTATAAGGTAATATAGTAAGCTTAGGGATATATATTAAAATAGGTAAATAGGTATTAATAAATCTTAATCTTAATATTAGTAACTATATTTTTATTTTTAAGAAGACTTAGGTTACTAATTAGCTATATAATAAGCTTAACTTTCCTCTTATATAATAGTCTTACTATATAGTAGATAATAAACCTTATTATTTATTTAAACTTAAAGTTCTTATAACTTAGTATAGCTACAAGATATTTATACCTAATAAACTATAACTTAATATTTATAATTTATTATTAAGGTAGAACTTACTATAACTAAAAAGGGAAATTATTAATAGTTAGGAGGAATAAGAAGTAGAGAAGGTTTTTACCTTTACGGTTACTTAAGGAGTCCTTCTCTATTAAGTATATTAAAAGGACTACAACTTCAACTCTGAATTATACCTAGCTAAGAACTTTAAGTATATAATAATTATACTTAAGATATTTTATAATATATATTTAGAGAATACTAAACCCCTATATCAACTATAAGAATAGCTTAATACCTAGCTTTAAAAGGATAATATCTTTAACTATAAAGATAATAATAAGCTAGCTTAATACGGTTACTATAAATAATATACTAGATATTATTAGAGTATAAGTATTTACCTTATAAAGATATATATAGTAGATAAGGGTATAGTACTCTAGAATATAATAGCTAAAGAGGTAAATAATATTATTGATTATAGAATACTTTATAAATAAAATAATAATTTAGACTTAAAAGATATACTTAAGGGGTTTATTATTATAGGGTAATAATGAGGTACTAATTACCTAAATAAGTAGGAAGAGTAAGTAGGGAGTTTATATAGGGTATAGATTATAAAAATCTTTATATAATATAGAAAGTACTATAACTTAAGATTTTAGAGCCCTTAGTATAGTAGTAAGTTTCAAGGGTTATCCCTATAAGGGCTTAGAAAATATTTATTTTAAAGGTTTACTAATAAAGTTTTAAGTTTAACTTAGATTAGTAGTATAATACTTTCTTTTTTCTTTAAAGGGGGGATTATTATAGCTATAGGTTAATTTATAGCAGAACTTATTAAATAGGTCCTTATATTTAGCTTATCTAATTAGCCCTCTAAGCTACTACCTTTTTAGAGCTAAATTATAGCTCTACTACTTCTTTTATCCTATTTTTTAAGTAATACTAGCTTTAAATTAATAAATCTTTACTTATAACTTGTGCCTTTTACGATAGGTCGTAAGGACCGTCTTAGGTAAGGGATGAAAGACGTAATAAGACTAGGGATTAAGCTTATACCTTTTATATAGTAAGAGCTAGCCAACTATAGAGTTCTAGTACTTTGTAATAAAGCGACCGCTAGTAACTAATATACTATAAAGATAAAAAGATCTAATAGTACTAGAACTTTATTCTAATACCTTAGTAAGCTACTTAAGTAGGTTATTATACCTTAGAGTTAGTAGGATTAATATTTATTACTTACTTTAAATTAATAAACTTTAGGTATTCTTTAATTGAGGATATTAGTAATAGGCGTTAAAATACTTAGGCTAGTTATTTTAGTAATAAAGCTTAACTCTAGTAACACTATTAGAGGCTATATAGTTATTAGTAACTATAGTTAGCTAGAAAATAAGTTACTTAAAGTAAGATTAATTAATTACTTAATTATTTAGTAATAACTTCCTTTTTCCTTAAAGGATAAGATATTTAAGAAATACCTAAGTAGCTAAACTAAGCTTATAACTAATAAGAAATCGTACTTATATTAAGTTTATACTAAGTACTAGTTTAAGGCTTATTTCTAATATATATATTTGGTAGGTATCTCTAATTCCGAACACATTAGGTAATATAAAAGATATATTACTCAGATCCTAGTTCCTAATAGGGGGCCTACGACGCTGCGGTACAGGCCTTGTTTAGCTAGGATTTTACGTGTTCTACTATACGAAAAATCACACCTCTAATACGTAAAATAGCAGACTAGTCCACGCGATATATATTAAGGTAGTTAATTCTATATTTAACTATAATCTCTTTACTAGCTATAATATTATAGTTTATCTTAAAGGCTACCATAGTACGTTTACCGTATATAGCGTTAATAGTATTAGTGTTATAGATGTAGTGATAGTTAACGAAGTAGGTTATCCAGTTTTTTTTCGTAGTTAGTTTTTATTACTACTTGCCTAGGCAAAATCCCTGGACAAGACGTCATAGGATAAACAAAGCACGAGCGTAGTTTGTAAATCTAGGGGCTATTATATCATTACTTACATTAAGGGCGTAATTTTTTTAAGAAGTTAGTATAGTCCTATAATTAAACAGGTTATATTCTAGTAAGGATCGGCCTTAATAAGGAGCTTATTCCTAATTTAGTAGTAATTCTCGCCTATAGGTAAAATTTTATACTTATATACTCCTATACTAAGCCTTAGTATATACTCTTTGCCTTATTATAATTTGACTAATAAGAGTAATTATCTTTAGAGAAAATTATTATCTTTTCTACTATAGAACTAGTATTTTAGTTAGCTTTAAAACTAACTAAAAAAGTTAGTATAGTTTTAAAACTAAACTTTTAGCTATAGCTAAGCTAAAATAAGCTATTCTTAAGTCTAACAAGTATATATACTAATAGCCCTTTATATAGTTATTTACTACTATTTATTTATAAGCTAGTATAAGGCTTAAATAGAGCCTACCTTTACAAATAATACTAATAATACTAATAATAAGAGGAATATTAGTAGGTTAAGGGCTACTAACTAGTTAGTAAATAGTCTCTTATAAGGTAGCAAGTTATACTTTTATAATATATTTTAGATATTAATAGTTACTTTTAAAAGTCTTATTACTTAGCTTAAGAAGTATATACTTTTTAGTAATATAAGGAAGTTATTAGTAACCTACTAATTAGTAGTATTCCTCTAAGTATATATATAAAATAAAATATAATAAAACTATACTTATAGATTTCTACTATACTAGTTAACTATTAGTAGGATTATATAAAGGTATTTTATGACTTTATATAAAGAGGTTATATACGTAAAGATACTAAAGTAGCTTAATTAATAGTAAAAGCTTTAAAGAAAAGAATACCTACTTTAGTAGATATATTAGTATAGTTAATAATATATATATTATAGTATATATACCCTTAAGTAAATAGGTCAAATAGAGGAACTAAAAAAGAGTAGTATTATAAAACATCTTTACTATAGTTAGAAGTAATAAGTTATTTACTTATATACTAATAGTTATAAAAGGCTTTATAAATAGTAAGACTCTCCTTAATATAGCTTAAAAGAAGGGCTTTATAATTCTATACTAGGCTTTATCTAGTAGATACTAGATTTAGGTTATAACAGGACATTTTAGTACTATTTCGATTAATATAATACTATTTATAAAATTGAAGAAAAAGGGATAAATAACTAGTTAATATAAAAGAGCTATATAACTTCTACTATACTTAAATTTATATAGTAGTAAAATGGGTATTGAGCTTACTAAAGAAGAAATAGAAGATAATTAGGATTTCTATACCTAAATATTATATTAAGCTATAAATGAAGTTTATTTATAATTATATAGTACTATAGAACTTCTTAATTAGCTTCAGCTAAGTAAAAGAGGGTAAAGTTAGGGAGAATAGCTAGGAGAGCTTTTAAATAGCTATTCTTTATCTCTATTACTATAAAGTCAAATAAATAATTTACTAAAATATACTTAAAGGCTCTAAGGAAGGTAATAGTAATAAATATATAGCTAGAGTATTATAAGTATTTTTATAATGGTAGTAGTTAAGAAGGTAACAAAAAGATATAGTAGTATTACTAGTAAATAATATTAACTATAGGCTATAAGTAGTAAGTAATAGTAATAGTAGTATTTAGTTAAGGGCTTAAAGCTTAACCTTAAAGTACCTTTTTACTAAAATACTTAACTTTAATATTACTTAGCTAAAATAAAGCCTTGTAACTTTAAACAAGGTTTAAAACTATTTTTGAGGTCTTTTAATAAATAATAGTAAATTTAGAATTTGATTTTATATAATTATTAAAGAAATATGTAGTTCTAGTATTATAGATATTAATATATCCTATAATTTATTAAGCTCTACTATTTATATTTAAAAGTACTAGAACTTCTTATATAATAGTATATTTTATAATAAATAAAAACACTATATAAATTGAATTTTTTATAAATAATATTATGAGTAAAGTAAATTATAGGCTATAAAGTATATTTTTAAAAATATAATATCTTATATTTTAAGTAAGATATATAAATAAATAAGATATTATTTTAAAATAGTATATAGCCTAACTATCTACTATACTAACTACTAGGTATACTTATAATAACCTCCCTATCTACCTACTACCTTATCTAACGTAAATTCCTCTACTTAACTATTATATAAACTTCCTACCTATAACTTCATCTCAATATCTTTATTCTTATTTGATAGATAGTTTTATATAACTATACTTATTAGCCTTAGCTTAAAGTTCTCTATATATAAAAAATACTTCTTAGCTATATAAACTTAGCTAACTATCCTTTAGTATATACTATATTTATATATCTATTATTACTAATACTACTTTATTAGCCCCTATAGACTTCTTACTCTAAGTTATTTAATTAGTAATAGTTACTAAGTTATTCTTTATATAGTTATTAGTAATGAATTAAAAGTAATAACTTACTAAAAAAAGTAGAGTTCTATAGCTAATATAAAAAATTAATTTAGTACTAACTATAAATACTTAGTTTAAATTACTAAAATTCTCTTACTAGCTATAGCTTAAGTAATATCTATATATTTACTATATATCCTTATACTCTTCCTTTTAAGCTATACTATTATCTTTACTATTAAATGTTTTTTAAATATTATAAAGTTAATATTATTACTAGCTACTGATTCTTATTAAAAGATATCTTAATATACCTCTAAGTTACTAAAAGGTATGGTCTAAAGCTAATTTATATCTAGATATTAAAGTTCTATTACCTTAAAGTTCTCTTTAAAGCTTATAACTACTTTAGTCTTTTAGTTATAATTTATACTAAAATAACTTAAAAATATTATAAATCTTTTATATTATTTCTTTTTAGTATTATACTTACTCTTTAGTAGCTTAACTTCCTATAGCTAAAAGGGGTACTCTTTTAATACCCTACTAACTATTTTAGTTTATATAGGTCTTTATTATACTAAGTTTAAGAAGCTAAATAGTTTAGTAAACTTATAGTTTCTTAATAACTATATAAACTACTTTATTTATAGTTTAGTAAGCTTTAATATAGCTTTTTAAATAACTAAAAGTAAAGATATTATTTTACTACTTAAAAGATATTACTACTTTACTATTAATAGCCTTAGTACTATTATTACCTCTTACTTTTTAGTAGCTATATAGGTTAATAATATAGTTTATACTATATTTAGCTAGTAAAGAGCTTAACTAATAAGTTTAATAGAAAATTTAAGAAAAAGTTTAAAGGGGTTACTACTATAAGGCTCTTTTAATACTCTTTTATTTATTAATAGGGTACTAAATTATAAATCCTCCCCCTTAATACTATTACTAGTATTAAAAGTAGGGGATTTAAGCTTAATATTTATTATAATAAGTAGTTAGTAGGTATAGTTAACTATTAAGGTTATTAAAGATAATTTGAATGTAGTATAAAACTATAATTTTATAGCTATAATAGTAATAATAATAACTTCTCCTCTTTTAACTAGCTATACTAAATATAGAAGGTAGTAATAACTTCTAACCCTTATAACTAACTTCTCTTCTAATGCTAAGTTAGGTATAGTTAGCTATACGAGCGTCTTAGCGAGGAAAGTTACTAGCTAGGGGTTAGGACTATACTAATTTCTAAAAAGAATCAGGCCCTTACAGTGTTTAATTAGTCTGCATCGTACTTAGCCCGGCGTTCGATTGTGCCGAGATAGGCGCTGTGGGCGCAAGGCCCACAACGCTGCAGCATAAACAGGCCAAAATGCCCTTCCTTTATTTATAGCGTCTAACTGCCTTGTTTGGCTAGGATTTTACGTGTTCTGCTATACGAAAAATCACACCTCTAATACGTAAAATGGCAGACCAGTCCACGCGATGGATACATGTTTCAAAAAGTACATCACTGATTCGGCCGACAGTAATGATTTAAAATACGAGAAAACATAGGGAGAAAAAAAGTAGAAAAGCCATCAACCCCAATGACAGAAGCGCTATATCATCGCCAACCTCAGTCTCTTTGATTCATCTTAACTTCAACTTTGGAACTGCACAGAGTCTACACTCAAATTGATATTTTGCTTTTTAATCTTGTCATTCAATCTTTTTTAGATCAACATGGATATTGTCTTCAACCAACACCCCAATGGCACCTTTGACATCGAGTATTTTCAGTACACGCCGTCGAAGGAGGCAGGTCTGGCATTTATGGTCATCTTTGCAGGCGCAGGATTAGCCCACATTGGCTATATGTTTTTTTTCCGAGCATGGTCATTCATCCCAATGATACTGGGCGGTATATGTGAGTGTAGCCGCCTGTACTGCTAGAATCCCTATTGATCAATGATCTATTCCTCCACCAACATCTCACCAGCATACAACTGGACTAACCACACATCCCTCCTGCAGGCGAAGTCTTCGGCTACTACGGCAGATTTAAAGCCCATTTCGAGCCTGACCAGATTGGGCCCTGGATCATGCAGGCAATGCTCCTCCTCTGCGCCCCTCCCCTCCTCGCCGGCAGCATTTACATGTCACTGGGCCGCCTGATCACCGCCCTCGACGCCTCACGCTTCTCCCTGATCCGCCCGAGCATCCTGACAAAGATCTACGTGCTGATCGACGTCCTGGCCTTCATCAGCCAGCTGGCCGGAGTCGGCGTCCAGGCCTCTGGCAGCCCGGACCTCATGGCCACCGGCAAGAAGTTGGTCCTGGCCGGTCTGATCTTCCAGGAGGTCGCGCTGCTATTCTTCACATACGTTGCTGTCAGGACCCAACAGAAGCTGAGCCGCGAGCCGACCGACGTGTCTTTGGGGATTGGACACGTTCTCAGGTGGAGGAGATACTTCGCGGCCATGTACGTCGCCACCCTGCTGCTGATGGTGCGGAATATGTTGCGCCTCATCGAGTTCGCGCAGGGGCCTAAGGGGACTATTGCGTCTAACGAGCCATTCATATATGTGTTCGATGCCCTCCCAATGGCCTTGGTCATGGCCGCGCCGCTTGTCTTCTACCCTGCTAGGCTGACCAGGGTTGCATGGAACTCGGAGTACAAGGTCGTCAAATAAAAGTGTGGTTTCTGGGCGTCACTAGTTGGGAAGTTTCTCATTTGTACTGTATCCATAACAAAGTCTCCTTTATTGTCTCTTTGTTCTTGCGAAATGGTGGGAATATTGGGTGAACAGGAAGATGGTCTTCTATCATGCAACATTTGAAGTTGTACAGGCATCTAGATTCTAATAGTAAATGAATCATGCATTCAAACATCAAGTTGCAGATGTTGATACCACCTGTGATAATGTTCTAGTAAATATCTCACATCTTCACACCCCTATTCAGGGGAAACAGGACTTGAGGTTGGACAGTATGATATTATTGTTGATTCTAGTCTCTTGAGACCTGAGTAACTTACGATCGATTGACGCGCGGATCTGAGTACATGTGTATTACTGGAATATGCGCAGGTTGCAACGGCAAAAAGGAATAGTAACATAAACTATGGACTTTCGAATTGCCATCTCACTGCGTCAATGTTGGAGCAAAATGACCTACCTATCATTTACCGAGCGAGTCAACTCGGCCTTTGCAATACCCTGCAACCTTGGAAGAAGCTTACCTAGGTAGTCGACCGCGCAGCACTTGAGGCCAGCCAAACTTTTAGAATCGCCTAAATTACCACTCCACTCCTCGGTCTTCTTCGGCCCGCGGGCATAGCTTGGGCGAAGGCTTCTTTTGATGCCGGAAATTCAGACACACTTCGCAGAGCTCTTTCAGCTACTCATCTATATTATATCCACCCGCTAAGCCTAGCGCTTCTGTATGCTCAAGTGCGATGAGCTGGAACTAACTTCCAAGGTTCGACGTATTCAGACCAACATCTGAAGCCGAAAACCTGAGGGATTTTTGTTCTTGGAAACTAATGACATTACGAAACCGGACGATGTTGAACTAGAAGTCAAACTCACGATGGCCTAACACCTGGTAGAGGCCCAAGTTATGCCACTAGCAGAATCGATTCATTGCTTCTGGCCCCAGGGTGGCTTGGCAACATCGAACTCGGGAGGTCTCGGTCGGCATCGGGTAAGTGAATCAATCACACGAGATTGAGACATGTGCCCCCCCCCCCCAGCCTGTGAGGAAAATGTCCCATGAATGCCATTGAGTTAATGATAAACAAGTCCGAGTTCTTTGAGCGCTACAGTATAAACTTGTAGGTGATTTATGTCTTTGAGATGCATCGCACCATACCTAGGTATCTTGGCAGGTGCTTCTAAGTTAGGCACCATCAAGGACAAGTGCATTCATATGTCAAAATACCGTCGGCACGGCGTTACTAAACCCCCATGTGGATGATTGCACTCTAGAGGCTGAACTATGCCCGTCACGCTAGAATTGTCTAAGTGGAAAACCACTCGGCAACAAGCCACATCGGGAAACAGCGCACGACCGCGATGTTCAGTGCAACCAACTCTCATGACAAGAACTAGAAGCCTAGAATTCCAAAGAATTTGAAGGACCCGCCTGTGATTATGCAGTCAGGTACCACTTGGCTATGGAGAATAGGATTCAGTTCTGCTGTTTCGTTTCAGCAGTTCGGTCGAGCCCACGGGGATAGAATCGTGTATAAATAATTAAGCCTTGCGCTTGTTTTGTTCTTCCAATATTTAAATCAAGGGGATAAGCCATTCTCTGAGAGAACTTGTATCGATATTTACTCCTCCAACAGGAGTTGGATATTACTTTCGGAGAGCCACAGACGACAAATATTTGATCAACACTTCTTCACAACTAGGTACTCAAACCAGTCTCCTCGACCTTAACTCACAACCCACCAAGTGGAACATAAACACACATTTTCGCACCAAAAGTGTTCAGAGAACCCTCTCATACCCAACGTCCAAAATGAAATCCACCACCACCATCCTCCTCACCCTGCTCACGGCCCTCACAACCGCCGCCCCCCTGGAGCCCCAGGCCGACAACAACCCTCCAAGCCCCTCCGCCGTCCTGCTAGAGCGACGCTCCCAGACGGGCAAGATGACGCACTACACGCCTGGGCAAGGCTCATGCGGCAGGACACACACGGAGAACGACCTGGTCGTGGCCATCAGTCAGGGCATGTACGGGACACACCCGAACCCCAACGCGTCGCCCATGTGCGCCAAGTCGGCGAGCATCAAGTGCGGCGGCAAGACCATCAACGCGGCCATCGTAGACAAGTGCATGTCTTGCGGCAACGCGGACATTGACGTTTCGCCCGCTGTGTTCAAGCAGTGCGCGTCGCTGGGCGCTGGGTTTATCACTGTGACCTGGGATGTGGTGCAAAGGAAGTGAGGAAAGTGGGTGGACGGTGGATAATGGAGATTTGACAATCGTTATGAAGACATAAATATACCTAGACAAAAGGTAGACGGACATACCATAGAACTGGTAAACGTGTTAGACGCTGGAATCAAAAGTTTTTCATTTCTAGAACATACTCCAGTCTTCCACGGTCTGAATGTTCCGAGTACCTAAGTAGATACATATTTGGCCCGTAAGCTGTGACCCGCTGCATACGAACCATGTCCGTCCGCACTAGTGCACCCGGAATAACCAGTTGGTTTCCAGTCAAGAGGCAGACAAATGCAACATCTCATCTCAACCATCGTGAGTGATTCAAGCACACGGAATTCTCCGTCCTACTCCGTGATAGTGGAGGTGGAGCCATCCGACGGCTTGTAGCGCTTGCCATAGACGGGGTTTGAAGGCGGCGCTGCCCAGAACGTCACACTGACACCTCGAGCAGAGGGTTTCGGGGCAGAATGTAATCACTAAATCACCCCACGATGAAATTACATGGTCCGCCTCTGGCCCTGCTTCTCATTCACTTGGTCCACGCATATTGGCAAGGCGGTCGCACCGGGCGGCAACAGACTGATCAACTTAGCGCCAAAGGCATTTCTCATCTGAGAACAGGCCGGCCAATGGCTCGCTTAAAGAGTTTCGATCTATCGGAAAGATGGCTGAGATTTTCTCAGAACGGCTTCGCGACCTTGCGACTCTCGCCCAGGCCAGTCTCGGGGTCCTTGTACTCCTTCCACGAGACGGGGTACATAGCATTACCGGCCTCGCTGACAGCCATGATGACGCCCAGCTCGTTGCTCGCGGTGGAGAGGTAGTAATTTGCCTGATCACCGAGGGATATCTGCAGCATTTTATTTCTCGTCAGCAAGAATACATAGTTAAGAGACCGCGCAACGGCAGCAGCATGCCCAGTTCCTCGGCCTGACCAGCAGAGGGTTGGAAAAGAGTCACGAGTACTCACCACCGACGCGCGCACAATATCACCAGGCCTGAAGCTCTCATAGACCTTGACGCGGTCCTTTTCTGTGGCGCGCACGTCCTGCACGCGGATGACGCCCTGCCACTCGGCGCCGAGGACGGTGTCGCCACAGACCAGGATGGCGACGACGGCCTGGCGCGGGGTGATGCGCGTGACGCGGCACAGCACCGTGTTTCCCACCTGCGGGAGTACCTCGCACTGCTTTTGGCTCGCTCCTGCGGTCCCGCGCGACACTGATATCGTGGGCAACTCTGCTGGCGTGGCGCTGGTTGTCCGCGACGGCAGGTTCTGGGTGATTCTCGAGATGCGCTTTGTCGGTCCCAGGGCGGATGCGGAGGATTTTGAGGACTGGGAGGCGGGCTGGGTGATTTTTATGTCGCCGAGGAGGGAGCTGTAGAGGTTCGACTCGTAGAGGTGCACGCCTGCGCCGGGCTTATACTTTGAGGCTGGGCCGAGGAGTTGGCCTGGGATGGCGAGTAATGTTGTTGAAGCCATGACGGTAGAAGCAGTGATTTCTCTGGTCGTGAAAACAAATCAACGTGTTGGTGCCGAGTTTGCAGGGAGTTGGTTGCTGTTGTCTTCGTCGTCGTCGTCGTCGTCGTCGTCGTCAATAAAATCCGGCGGGGCAGCCAAGCTAAGCTCTGACTGCGCTCTTCGGTGACGCGATGCAACGGGTCGATCTGCAAGCCAAAAAAAAAAAGTCAATGTTCCTGCAGTCCCGCCCCACTGCAGTGGACAAGGACCCCTGGACCCCTGCCGCTCAGAAGAGCTAGTGTACATGTAACATAGCTGAAATGCTGGCCAGCGGGAGAAAAGTTTCTTCCCAGGGGCCCTTGCTGACCGTCATTCCCCATCCAATTGATCAATTGACAGACCGGGGGCCACGCGGAAACATGGTTCGATCCGGGTCCTATCAATCCGGGACCGGGCTATCCGCTGCTTGGGACCAACAAATTGGCAACCCGTGTCGGTTCACATAGTCTAGTATCTAATCTGGCGCGCGATATTCGTCTTCTCCCCAATTAATCCCTCTGCCGTACACGTCCTTAGCAGAGAAGAGACGGGACAGTCAGTCAACACCAGAAGAAAAGACAAAAGACAGAAGACGAGGCAAACATGGCGCGTCTCCTCTTCCTCCTCGCCGCCCTCGTCGGCCTGCTGAGCCCCGTCGTCTACCTGATGGAGCAGCGCCTCGAGTCCTTCTACATCTTCGACAAGGACCACCTGCACGACCTGTCCAAGCGCGCCATCGCCGCCCACGGCAACGACACCCGCAACGTTGTCTCCTACATCGTCTCAGAGCTGCACGGCAAGCCCGCCCTGGCCAGCCATGTCAACCTGGACGAGGAGTGGATCTTCAACAACGCCGGCGGCGCCATGGGCGCCATGTACATCATCCACGCCAGTATGTCCTGCCTTACTGTGCCCCCATTCACACCATCCTTTCCCCTACCATAGCAAGATAACTAAGCCAACAACCCAAAACCCCACCAGGCATCACCGAGTATCTCATCATCTTCGGCACCCCAATCGGCACAGAGGGCCATACCGGCCGCCACACCGCCGACGACTACTTCCACATCCTCTCCGGCACGCAGCTTGCCTACACCCCGGGGTCCTACGAGCCCGAGGTCTACCCCCAGGGCAGCGTGCACCACCTGCAGCGCGGCAGCGTCAAGCAGTACAAGATGCCCGACACGGGCTGCTTCGCCCTCGAGTACGCCCGCGGCTGGATCCCGCCCATGCTCTTCTTTGGCTTCGCCGACGGCCTCAGCAGCACCCTCGACCTCCCCACCCTGTGGCGGACCACCTGGGTCACGGGCAGGCAGATGGTTGCCAACCTGGCCCTGGGCAAGATCTGAGCCCGTTTTGGGTTTGGGTGGGGAGGGATGGGCGGGCGGGCGGTTGTGGACGTTGTTTTGTGTGTCTAGCGCCTGTGATGGCGAGGACTGGGGGTTGAGGGTTCCTTCCGTTGTGTTTAAGCCGGTGGATTGGAACTCGGGCATTGAACTGTTGGCTCTGAATGGTTCAGTCGTGCATTCGGATTATTGCACTGAGCCTGTATGGATATAGACTTAGACGCCGCGAGGGCGGATGACTTGGGAACCTCTTTCTTTTTTGTTTGAGTGCTCCCCCCTTCCCCCCTTCCCCCCTTCCCCTATTGTACATTTGTATTACCAAACTTCAAACTTTCTGTACATAAAACAGACAGTCTATGGCGTGTAATACAAAAGACCAAATACCCCTAGCCCGATGA
>MAVT02000936.1:0-18830 GCA_001702395.2 Diaporthe helianthi | reverse complement strand
CCTAAGCTAGATATCTAGAATAGGCTAATAGAACTAAGCGTTCCCTACTACTATTCAACAGTAGCCCTGTTCAGGTGACCAGGCCTGAAAGGTTTGACTGGATGTCTGCCGAATGCAAGGGACGCTGTGCCCCTGATAGACTGTTTTTCCCCACCACGCCACACGTCTTTCAAATGTTCGGAGAGGCTGATTCGTCCCCAACTCTCGCCATTTTAGGAAGTATTATGCTTGTACTTGCAGCTCCGGAGGGTGAAAGCTTAGCTCCTGTTATGGATCCTCTTGTCACATTCGACCTTCTCTTTGTGGCCACCTCCATTGCTGCCGAGATTGAATTGAAGGGTTGGTTTGTGGTCATGGTACAGGCTGTGGTGCTTCTGTCGAAACCACGAGGGGAGAGAACATGCAGAGCCTCTATAGGCTCTCACTGTCGTGTGGCATCTCGTGCTTGTTTGGCATTATTAGCATCGACACTTGGCGTCTTGTGGCTGCCACCTTCCGGCACCATTGCTGGGCGAAAGCACACCAGGTACCATCATGGATCCACTTATCGCAGCAGATCTTCCTATCCAAGTAGCCAGGGCATGATAATGTGCTCCTTGTACCAGTCAAAGCACTCCTTGATGGAACCAAGCCTCTCTAGGCTCTCGATGATTGTCGGCCACTCATTCCACACGTGCTATGTAAAAGCAAAGTTTCCATCGTGGATCCACTTATCGCAGTAGATCTTCTCACGGCAACCGCTTTTACTCAATGGCCTACTTCTCACCCCAGGTTGACAGGCTTGTCAGGCTCTAGAGGGCATTTGTGCTCCAGGCTTATGGTCGTGGGGCATCTCATGCTTGAACTTGCACCCCTGCTGGGTGAAGGCGCAAGTGCCGTCGTGGACCCATTCGACGCAATGAATCTCCTCATCTTGACCTGCAACCCGTACATTGATCATTGAGAATTGAGCCTCTCTAGGCTCAAACCAGCAAGACCGCTCTTGTACTGTTGCTTCAGCTGCCTGGTGCTATCATGGATCCACTTGTCGCGTGGCCCTCTAGCTGGTAGTGTGTGGGCTGAGCAGGACGTTGTCCACTGTGACTTGGACGAGTTGATGTTTCTTCAGCATCACTGGGAAGGCTTCGGAGCAAACCTTGTAGCAGATCCAGGCAGAAGGAGGCGTTGGTGCTCTTGTCGACAAGCCCATTCACCCATCTTCTTTGTGCTACCGGCTTGCCAACACGCGGGCAACACGAATCTTGGGTGTCAAGACGAAGGAGGCATTTATCGAGGGTAGAGGACTCCCCAGTGGCGCGTCAATCCGATTAGGAGACCCTCTGGTCTCCAAGGCTGGGATGGCCACGGTGCCGCCCAATCCGCGGTTGCCGAGCATGAGCTGACCTCTGCCTGCGCCCGCAGATGGGCTGAGGATGGTGTCGATGTGGGACTGGATGTCCGGGCGTAGCGCCATTAGAGCCGGCAGGCCACCGTTGCCGGGTTGTTATTGTCGCTGGTGGAGTGCGGTGGCAGCAGCGGGAGAACAGTGCTCACGATCACCCATCGCGGTGAACGGTTTGCCAGACTCGAACGCCGAGCGCTGCTGGCGCGGGATTCGAGGCACTATCATGTCCGCGTCGCTGGTCATGCTTCGCGGGATGCTCTCGAGATCCATCGGGAGCATTTCGACAAGGATGATTCGGCCGGGTTGACTCTGGGCGATTGTTCGGGAAGTGCTCCTCTGAGCACTGGGTCTCACGAGAGACGTTGGCCGATTCTTTCGCCTGGCGCTCATCCTTGGGCTGTCGTAGGCACTCGTTCTCGGGAGAGCGACACTCATCTGCGAGGCGATCATTGGCGCTGCTGCCCACTTGACGAGGTAGGCATCGTTCCGCCAGGCGCCCGAGATGTCGCGTCTCTAGCCGAGGAGTGTGAAGTTCCATCCAGCCACGCTTCAAGGCCCGCTCGACGTTGCTGAGAAAGCTGTCGGAGAACTCTGCCTCGACCTCGTTGCCCTTCGCGAGTTCGCCAACACCTCCATCCAGCTCTTCTCTTCTGCTTCCAGACGGGGTATGACGCGTGCTTGAATGGCCTCGTTGATGCCTGAAGCCGGGATGCGGACAATTTTGGTCATAGCCTGCGCCTAGTTGACGGCCAAATCGCGGTCGACGCAGCATTTGTCGATGTTGGGCAGCATTCGAACGCGGACATCTTTTACGCCTTCCAGAAGGCTTCCGGTCTCGGCATGCAGCGCCTTCCGTCTCGTTTGCATACCACCGCGGTTTCCGGGGCCTGTCACCTTGGAGAGGACTCAAGTGCTAGCATCGGCAAGACTGTTGCTCCGCAAATCGCCATCGTCAAGGTTCACCGCCGCTGGCTGACAGAATCGGAACTGTTTTGAGCAGGTTAGAATTATTCCTGAAAGGTTTAAAGGCCTATTCCATAGCGATGTATCGTGCCATACAATGGTTGGTGGGGCTTGCTCCTTACCTCGGCGTGGAGAGAGTCAAATTCGGGATCCTCTGATCCCGAAACTTCTCCAGAGCACGACCAACGACTCCATGGCGGCGTAATTTCTGCATCAAACAGGTCAGTACTGCTTGTGAAAGGAGATCAATGAATGTATTCATATTACCGATCAATGGGGCCGACGAAGGGTACGAGTAGATTCGTTGGCGGCGTTTTGGCCAGCAGGAGGGCCCTGCATGGCAGGAGCAGGAGGGAGCTGGCCGTCCATACTACCACCATTGATAGGTCCACTGGTCGAGCCGCCAGCCATTCCGTTGCGGGTTTGCGTGAAAGACATTGCTCCTCACTCCTGCCGGCACCAGTAGGATAGACAGAGTCTACACTGATCCCACCGCCACCACAGGAGTAGGTGGGAACTGGCTCTCGTCACCACCATTGATAGGAGTGAAGCAACCGGTGTTCTTCTGCGTGAAAGACATTGCTCCCCCAGTGTCGCTGGAACCGGCACCTTCCATATTGACGACAAAGCACTACACAGGACGAGTAGGAGGGAACTGGCCCCTGCCGCCACCACTGATGGGAGTGGAACCAAGCCTTCGCCATTCCGTTGTTGTGCCGTGGGAAAGGCAAACGTCGCCCATGCTTTCTCGGCTAGAAGGACCAACACAGCCTCCACCAAGGTGTCGGGGACCGGGGGGAGGGAAGCTCTGTTCCCTGAACAGCCCGACCAGACCGACGCCTTGACGGGCTGATCGGCGGTTGTCGAAGGCGTGGTGCTGAAAGTAGGGAAACACCGGTTGACCAGTCTATCTTGGGCTCCAGGCTCACTGACACAAGGCAGTCACGAGAGCGCTTGCCAATTTCGTGGCAAATTCTTCCGGGACTGTCGCAGGCATCGATGGGGCTACCTCAGTCGGCGAATCGAAACATCAATCCACCTGTTGAGTACACTGAGAAACCCACTCCACAGACTGAAACGTTGGTCCAGTACATTCGAATCCTGGCCGACAATCTCAAGACATACCCCAGATCCTCTCTGCAGCTCTCGCAGTGGCCGAAGCTAGAATCAGCGCAGACGTACAGCTCCACACTGTGGTAAGACAGCCCCGGAGGATGTGATGGCAAGGGCATCGCCGACGAGCACGCTTGCCCAGTGCCACATTGTCTCGGATGGCAGTCAGATGGTTCCACACTCCTGCTCAAGCATCTCTCCCAATGGGTCAACAACCTTGACGCCATTGTCCTTGGCTGGGTTGTGGCTGGCTATGATCATGACCCCAATGGCCTGGCTGCCAAGCTTCCGGCTTCGCAGCGAGGCCAGCAGACCAGGTGCTGTCGCCGCAAGGCAACTCCGCCGCGAAGTGATCCTCTGATCACTGCAACGGAAAACATCGTGGAGAGCTTTCGGCTTGATGAGTTGTCCCTCCGCCGCCTCATCCTCGGCGAACTCGTCGAAGTTCCTGCATTGACCCGCCTTTCCCTGCTCGATCGCTTTCCCCTTGCCATTAGGGTCGTCCCGTCCGTTTGTTCCGAGTGCAGGAACCGGACGGTACTTTGCCAGCAACTGGTGCTGCAACTCAAGCGCTGCCTGTCTTCGATCTGCGACCGTCTCGGTCACGGCGGCAGCCGCACGGCTCTCCAGCATGCCTCGAATTCTTGCTCCTCAAGTTAGCCCTGCGCGAGTAGGGGACCCAGAATTGGGTCCTTGATGGCCTGCCGAATGTGGCAAGGCCCGCGGCGGGAGTAGTGGACCTAGAAATAAGTCCTTGATGACCTTCTGGGTGAGACAAGGCCCACGGCGGGAGTAATGGACCCAGAATTGGGTCCTTGACGGCCATCGAGTTCGCCTGAGCGCGCCATCTTCCGGCATGGATTGACTGGACCACTCGCGATCGAGGCCCTGTAGAGCGGGCTCCTCTGAGCCGATGGAGGTTGTCTGGTCGTGCCGGCAGGGTAATCGCGACATGTTCCTTGATCAAATTCAGCGTCCACCGGGGGATTGTTGCGGCGGCGGATGATCTGGAGCCCACTTGGCAGCATGTCGACGGGGATGAGGCGGGTATACTCGCCGCCACCACGGTGGTTGCTGTATGACACGACACAGTGCTAAGGCGCTTCCGCAATGATCTTGCCGTTCTGCGGCTTCATGATGACGGCGTTGGTGGGGATGTGATGGGCCTCGAAGGGGTTTAGCGACCCTCTGGTCGCCAACCTCGGTGAGCCAGGACATGGTGGCGTCCATTTCGACATCGGCGATAGTCTTGCCGCTCTGTGGTCGCATGTTTAACGTCTTGCTGAGACGATTGCGACGATCGAGGAATCCTGCGACCTTCCGTTGTTGCTCTTGTCAATGCACACGATCTCCCCGTAGACCTTGTTGGACGACCACTCGTACCGCGGGGAAGACAGCTCGTCGAGCAACCGAGTGCGCAGGGCTGGACCGCTGGCTCCTGTGAGCCAGGTGAAAGATGGCTTGGTCCTCGTGCGGCATCATGCACGGCCGGTAGAAACTGGACTTCAGATCTCGGACACCGCGTGCTAGTGGACATGGGATGCAGCGTAGACAAGTCGGCGCAGGACGTGCCCGCCCATGATCTGCGGCAACTCGGCGGTGTCTCTGACAGGGCTCTAGATGCCACTTGTAGCATGACAAACTCGTAGCCGGCAATGTACTTGCTCGTCGAGAAGCCAACGTAAGACTCAGATGTGCCGGCGATGAACTTGACAGGCGCCACACCAGCTTCTGCACCAGTGATCAATCGACTGCAACCCAGTTAGCGGCAGGCACACATAGAAATGTTGGACTAATCAACTTACGCATTTTATGCTTCCATGTCCAGGGGGAGGAGATGGGGAAGGGGGTGGTGAAAGAATCGGAGCAAGGCTGCCACTTAAACAACAGCTTGGGCTTGTTGTTGTGGATGGGGCCATAGACATGATCGTACTCTTCCTTAGAAGTATCTTCAAGGTCCGATGGCTCCTCATTGTCGGGCTCTGGTGGATGTGGTGAGAGCACCTAGAAGATGGTACTCTAATCCGCGTCTTTGAATCTGCCAAAGACAGGCATCCCATGGGCGTCGCCTCTGCGACGGTGTTCGGCCACCAACAACAGACGCGGCACTCTATTGCAAGACTCGGTCAGTGTTCTGGAACTCCACATTATTGCGGGGCCACGTGAGCGTGAAGGAATGGGAGAAGCAGCAATATTACTTACCCCTCTGGAGTGGGCTGTGTCGATCCCAGCATCGCATTCGCTGTTATCCTTAGGGAGGGCATCGCTCGGTCGCGGAAACGGGTGTCGATCAATTCATGGTAATCCTCTCCAGGTTTGGAAAGCCGCCGACATCGATACGACGCGGCGCCACAGCAGCCTCTTGCTCCTGTATCAGCTCAGGTGCCCAGTCGTGCCATCCCACGAGAATTTGTTTCAGCGTATCTCCGACTTCATCTATGGCCTCCTGCAGTGTGGTCAAGGGGCTTCTGCTCTCGGGCCTCGATGCCGACTCGGCGACTCGTTCTGGTCTGGCATATCCTTGCCCTTTGCGACTCGGGCAATGAATATTGGAGGACATCGCCGATGGAGGCAGAGGCACGTACCGTGAGCGCCCCTGTTTCGGCCCCGGCTTCGAATGCCGCCTGGCGAGGGGAGTCAGAGCCGCCTCTGCAGCCTCGTGTGGCGGCCTTGCCTGCGCTTGGCGCGCCTCTGTGCGCCTAGCGCGGCTGCGCGCTGAACAGAACCGTTCCGTCCGCACTCAGCGTAGAGCAAGGTCCTTGACGGCGAGAAATGTTTTCCTCGCAGGATCTTCAAGTTTGCTCTGCTGTGGAACAGTGCATTGGCACAGCCGTCCCCGACTCTCGAACTGTTCTCGCCAGCAATCAGTATTGATCCCATTCAAACAGGGTCAGACAGTGTCTTCAAAATGATAACGGCCGGCCCTGTTGATGGATGACAAGCTTACCAGTCTGGTTCATTCTGTCTTCTTGCAAAAGAAGATGGGCAGAAAAGTGTTGGTGTTTCTGCTCGTGAGGCATCTCGTGCGTCACAAGTACCTCCTGCTGGGTGAAAGCGCAGGTCCCACCTGTAGACCACCAATCCACTTGTCACAGTAGATCTTCTCCCGGCGTCCGCTGTTGCTGCTGCTGCCGGCGCTGATGGACTGGGTCGCGGTCATCAATTGATCCCGCTCGTCGGGGTGCCCTCGTCAAATCTGCGAACAGCAAGAAGGAAAGGACATGGGTCAGGGGCCCGGGGATGTATTGATGATCGAATCGATGTGGGACTGTCGTTTAACATGGTAAAAATCAGCCATCTGACAGGTGAAATGCCTTGCGGCTCCAAACCAGCTACAGTGCGCGGCAGAACCGGGTCTCTGAGATGTGCGGCTGGCATGTTCAATCAATTGAGATCTGGCATCGCATGCCCAGGTGTAGCGCTTCCACGGACCGAGATTGACCTTGCAATCGGCCACGGCAGAGACTTTTCAGCCAATTCTGGGAGCGGGCTGCCGCTGTGAAAATGAAAAGCAAGACGGGCGTCCACCACCCGTGGCGGGTGGAGGGTGATAGGGTGAGCCTTGAGTGAAACTAGGAGCCGCCAACAACTGAGCAACAGGTATACTCAGGGCAGGGTAGCTCCTAAAGTGCCCAAGCAGAGGATAGGCGTGCAAGAAAACAGGGCAGCTGGGCAGGTGTTGGTGGGCTTGTGACGGAAATTCGAGGTGGTCCAGTTTCAGGGCTCTGGGCATAAAAGTGCAAGGAAAGCCAGTGTTCCGAGGCAGTTAGGGTGTATGGACTGCGAGGTGGGGAGAGAGGGAGGAGGAGGCCAAAAAAGCAAACGGGAGACGAAAACGTTGAGAGTAAAGTGTTTTGGGGATAATTGTTGAAGTTCGAGGCGCTGCGCTTCGGTCTAGAACAAATGAATCGGAGCTGGGCTTACCTGGCTGGTTGTCTCTAGTCTCCAAAGATGATGGCTAGAGGGCTGATTGCTTGAGCAGAGTTGTCAGACCCGCGATCAAGACAAGGGTGAACTTGGCGCAGTCGCAAAAAAGACTCGAAACTTGGCAACAGAGTGTGAAGATGTTATGGCAGTTGTTAAAGAAGAGGGCAGATGTTGGAAGGGATTGGACTGGCGCTCAATTAAACGTAGGGAGGAAAATGAAGGGTCGTAGACAAGGAGTAGGCAGAATTTTCTCCCTTGGGAGGCAGTGTTTTGGTGTTCGGGCTGTGGGCAGGGGAGATTCTCTTCGCCCACCAAATGGAACCAGAGGATCAGGGCAGTGGTTGTAAGCAAAGAACTTACATTCAAGATTGGGAAGCCACCAGCCTCCCAGCTGTAGGGCAGGCACCCTACTTGGTGGAGTAAAACCTCCACAGTTCGCAATCCGGACGCGATGCAATCATCCTGAACGCCTCGCCAGCGCCATGTGCAGTTCGTAAAATTTTCGTCACTCGCGGTTACTGTCTACCTGCTTGCTAGAGAGTCAGCAGCCTTTCGACAAAGCTTCAAAGGTACCCCGGCTAGGTTGTCTTTTCGCGAATCTTTCCCGTCGTAGGGGCTCCAGGGGATGAAGCGAGCCTCGTGTCCAGGTTTTTGCTCGACGTTTTGTTGACTTCGAGTCCGTGATTTCAAGTATGGGATGCTGAGAACTTACCTCGAGTAGGGCCCCTCTGGGCCCTGAAACTCTACAGAGCTCGTGACTTCGTTAGGTAGAGAACCAGTGTTCTGGTGGCTTCGTATGTTTGCGCGTGAGAATACTTTCAGGCAACGAGCAGCAACTTCTTGCTCAACTTTAGACTAGGAGGATGGAATCTGATAAGCTGGGGTGTTTGGGGACGGCGAAAAAAGAAAGGAGGAAAAATGCAGATGGGTAGGAGGCGGTAAGGAGGAAGGTGATGGGAAGGTGGTGGGCAGCTGATGGTGACGAGACGGTGATTCTTCAGCGCGAAGTGAGGGCAGCAAGCAGTGGAGGAAATGAGAAGAGTGCATACGAGGAGAGGTGATTTTGTTTTGTTGATGATGAGGATGGCACGTCGAGTTAGGAGGACGGCTGCAAACAGAGAGGAGGTTGGCTTACCAGTTGAGCTCATGGTGGAAGGGTCGGAGGACAGGCCTTGACACCAGCCCTCGAGTGTTTGACGTACGGCCGGCCCAGAGAGCTCTAGAGGAAACAAGCAGACCGCGAACAGAAGATACGGACGCTGCAGCTGTCAACAAAGGAGCAGAATTGGGGAGAGGTGAGCTGAGCCACGACTAAACGGATGATACAAGGTGGACAGGACGGAACCTTGGGTGGTTATTTGCAAAGGCCACCCTCCACATTGGCAGAGTTGGTGTTCGAAGAAAGATGGAAAAGGAAGGTGAGGAATAAGGGATTTGAAATTGAAGCAGGAAGGCTGGCAGAGCAACCACAGTCAGCTTTGGCAGGACCCAGTGCCGCAGCAGGATTCTCCCGAGACAGGATGAACTTTCTCGATGGAATGCATAGCTTGACAACCTTAACGCCTGTGGGAGAGCAGCAGAAGGAGACAGGCTCCGGAAAACGAGTTCGAGGGAGTTACGACTTGCGTTAGAAGGCAAAAAAAAGGGCAAGGGGTCCCACCAAGTTCTTTTCCAGGGGCGGAGACGGCGAGAAACGACGGAGATTACGACATCATTAGCACAGATATTCAGCACCATTACGAACTCGGTAGGTCAATGGCCAGTTGATGTTACGAGCAATTATGATGGTTTGGAAGCGGTGATCAATTTATCACGGTGGGTTTTATTAAGCTTTGATTCTCATGCATCCAGCCCCTTGACCTCAGCAGCACTTGAGAGAGGCTTTTCTGACATCCTCCCTCCTACTGCCCCGGCGAATTGGCTTGCATCGCCGTCACTCGCCCAGCCTTCTGTGTATCTGTCCATTTCAGCTTTCGGTCCCTCTTCTGCCGTGCCTCCTCCCTCTGCTGCTCCCTCTCCTGCTCCTTCTTAGCCTGGGCCTCGACCGCCTCCGTCCTCTGGGCTTTGGCTCGTCGACGTGCCTCCCCCTGACACAGCTGGCAGGGATTAAACTTGGTGTAGCAGATCGACGGATGCTTCTTGCAATGGAAGAGATGGTGGCCGAAGCAGGACAGAATGGGTGTTTTCTTGCAATCTGGACTGTGTGAAAACTTTGTCAGCGTGGAATATGACTTCTCGATCATGCCATGTGCCCATACCAACGATGGCAGCCACCGTTGGCGACCGAAGGCTTTGCGGGCTTCTTATATTTCTTGCCCATTTCGACTTTTCTCTGGATTCGTTCTCGTCTGTTCGTATTGCATGACTTAGGTTGACTGGCACTTGTTTTTGGTGTTTCTGTGCACTGCACGATCTGCTATTCAGTCTTGCTGAGTGTTGTCAATGATACGCTTGCTTAGTAGAGAAGCGAAGAGGTCTAAATCCGACTTCAGTTTATATGGTCTATATTCAAATACGACAGAACTTGGTATCTCGCAATTACCAGCCGTTTCACTGCCCTACATAGAGCAATCTCATTGAGAGCCATTGGTAACCAAGGCACAATAGTGAGAAGGCAAAGTTGATGTGATAATTGGTTCTAGCAATGCCAACATTTGTGGGAGACAAGATTTGCAAAACATGGCGGTATTGGTGTTCCTCGTCTGATCTTCTGGCACAATCGTTTGCAAATGTCAGTCTATAGAAAACAGTCACATCATTGAATTGCAACAACAATACGCAAGCAAGTTGGGCTGCACTGTCATTCACCCTGTCAATGTCTGCAGAGTCTGACTTCTCAAGTACTTAAAGCCAGCTTCGAGACTGATTTTCTTTTTCCCTTCCAAAGCAGCATCGCAACCAACATCTTTGCCAACCCACCCACCCAAACTGATCCCACCACAAGGAACATTACGGGTCGTCTCCTTACCCTTACCACACTCTTTTCTCTTCTTCTTACCCTACCAACAACCTTTCATTACCAAAACAAAACAAAAACAAAGACGAACTACCAATCCCACTATGTCTACAACTCACCAGACTCCAAACAAGCCCAAGTCCGACTCTCCTCCCATGGAGGAGAACCCCATCACCCCGCCTCGCCCTCGGGTGATCTGCCCTGGCTGCTCCACCGAGCTGGAGCTCTACAAAACCTTCGGCACCAACGAGGCCTCCATCTACGCCTCCAAGGTGGACATGAAGAAGCTTGGCATCGACTGCCAGAACGAGGCCTGCCCCATCTACCTCGAGGGCATAGGAGCCATCAACACCAAGGCCCAGGCGAACCCCAACATCGCCAAGTACGTCCAGATGGCCAGGAAGGAGCGGGCTGCCATGGACGCCGCCCAGAAGCAGAGCAAGGAGCAGATGGAGAAGCGCAAGCTGGAGAAGGAGAAGGCTGAGTACGCCAAGTACGACCCCTTCTCCAGGGCGGCCGAGGAGAAGCGCAAGGAGGCTGCGCGCGAGGGGGGGACCATGGCTCGCCTCCAGCAGCAGATGAAGGAGGAGCGGGAGATGTCGGGTGGTGACTGGGAGGGTATTCTGGACGGCATGCAGGCCAACCTGGACAAGTTCCCCAAGGGCAAGGGGGAGAAGGGCCGCCGCTCCCGTCACGAGTAGCCAATGCGCAACTCAGTGCACTGTCGCCAAGGTGAGACCGTTCTGAATCTCTATAACGGTTGTAAAGATGTGCTAACGAGACTAGAATAGAACCTGTGAGCGACCAGTGGACGTTGAATTGGTGGGTGGGGGTGAGCTTGTCCTGGCAAAAGCAGCATGCCGCTTCAACGGCCAGGCCCATACAGCCTGACTTGTTATCCCAGGCAGCAAATACAAGTTGAATGTCAGTTGGGACAAAATAAAGGTCTGGCCAAAGCTGTGACTCTGATTGGATAAAATGTGGCAGAATCATTGTGACTAAGTAGTAGGCGCCACCCCTGATCTGGCTGTGATTGTTGTGCTGGAAACTTTGGAAATAAACAAATGTATTAATAACATGCATCTAAAGCTGTCCTAGTATGGCTGAAGCTGTAATTTTACTCAAATGGTGGGGAGGAGGTAAGAACCCCAAGCACATTCATAATTCTACATTTAAAGTCAGATGAAGGATAAAACTGCACACGTGTGATGTAAGTCTGCATTGATGAAATTCAGTGGTGCAGGCAGCTCCTCAGCCTTATCGGGGATGAGCTGTCGTTATCTCTGATAAGAGGAATGGCGGGGTAGCCTTGTTAGTCAGACACACACACAATTGCAGCCTTGCCGGCAGGCACACTCGCCTCTGGATGCACTAACATCAATTGACAGAAAGCTGTCCTTTGCTGTGATTCCACCCAGCACCAATTCGTTGAAAGACTCCACAAATCCGAAAGCTGGTTTTCTTCCAAAAGATTTCCAATATACTGGTTCTTCCCTAGTCAGTAATGATCAATTCCCACAAGGCTAAGGTCTTGCAGCAGCTAACACACTAATGCAGATAATCTGCGCAGAGCTACATGTCACGTCGCTGACTGGATTTGCTTCCAGACGAAAGGCAGTTGGGCCTCTGCGTCATGTACCAGACCTTACCAGAGTCATCGCCTTCCAGCATTCCTTTCCCGTCTTGATAGGCTCTACTATCAGAATTAGCAGGCTGGGCGCCTGGTTGCTTAAGGCAACCGTGGAAAGAACTTCTCCACCATCTAGGTATCCTTTGTTGACAAGTTGGACAACACGCTGTAGCACTCGCACAGATGATTCTCCCTTCTCTCAACCCATAGGTGAAGGGGGACATCTTTCCTGCCCAGGCAACATGTTATTGCACAACACACGCACACCACCAAAAGTAATAAACTTAGAACAAGGCTAACATCTGTGGTCCTACAGCCGTCATGGATATACCTTTAATGGGCATAGTGGATCTTGTCTTTAGTGTGGCAAGGCCGGCAGTTCCTCAAAACACCCCTCGCATGAGAGGCAGAGTCAAGTGATCCAAAGTCAAAGAAGGCACTGTCTGGTAGAATAAACACCACAACGGCATGGACAAAAACCTTTGGCAATGTGTGATGGGACGGTTACATCTATACTGCGAGCAAGAACGAATAAGCTCTTGGTATATGGAACTAAGGGGAAGAGGAGGTTACAAGGAAGAGGAGGACACAAGAAAGTGGAGGGCACAGGAAAGAAGACAAAACAAGAAAGAGGAGGACACAAGAAAAGGCAGGACACAAGAAAAAGGAGGACACAAAAAAAAGAAGGACACAATAAGGAGCCAGAGTCTTAGAAGAGGTGGAGCTATACAAGCACCGGGAAATGGAAGAAGCAAACACAAGAAAAAGGCGGACACGAGGAGAGAGAATACAAACACTTGAACAAGAGGAGGACACAAGAACCAAGAGCCGATGCAAGTCAGGCCACCCACAAGAGCAAGAAGGATACAAAAAGGGACGTGTGCAACAAGACGACAATACACACAAGTAGCGGATACCATGGTCAGAAAAGAGGAGGAAATACTCAATAGACTGCAACCTGGCAGTCATTCTGCGCATCTGGAACAGTAGCCGAGGCGGAAGACCATACCCGCCACCAGGAAAGAGCAACGCCTACACACTGGGTTTGAAGCATTAATTGACACGCATTGGTGGACCCGAACGGTCATGGGGCCAAGAACTGCGCCAGGGAGTTTAGCGAAGAGGTCAACCTAGAAAAGGGGAGGATGAAAGGCAGGACATGGGCTCGCCAATCCGATCCGACCAGGCACCACAAGCAATTTCCCCGACGGACAACGTACAGAACGTCCAATCACATGCCTAGCGCTTGACAAGCTGGACTATCAGGCAAGAGATATCTCCAACTGGCCCTCCCCGAAGAGTGACCCATCCTCCTTTCCCCCCTTCGCAAAAATGTGCGGCAACCTGAACATTGACCGGCTGCGATCCAGTTAGGTACAATTTCACCAGAAGAAATGCCGCGACTAGGCTGTACCGCCGCAAACTTTGACACCTCGGCGTACTGGTTTTGCCAGGTCAACGTCCGCGCAGGGCTCAGCCGATCCGGGTATGGGAATTAGCGGCACAGACTCGACGGTCACGGCTGCCGACACGCTCTCAGGCGCCGGCGAAGCTGGCCGCAGGCCAGAGCTTACCCGTTGGAGCAAGGAACTACCTGCGTCTTTGTGCCCGGTGCGAACGAAACCACCTAGTGGTGGGCAGGCAAGTCAGCATCCACTCCTAGACGCCGCGGGCTGTACAAGCTCAACAGGCAGTGGAGCTGAGGCCGAAATGCACTCCCTGAGCTGAGTCTGCCCGCACGTCCTCCACTTGAAGCCGTTGACGGGTGCCTGGTACGCACGGCGTTTGTACGTTGACGGACCGCTCCGAGTCGACCGGGTCGACGCCGTACTTCGAAGGCCTGGCCGGAAGACCGTCTGCCTGCAAAAGATACGAAGCCGAGAAGCATCACTGCTTCCGCTATTGCCATTGTGCGCCACAAGAACCGCAATGGCAGCCGCAGAGTGTGCAAGGCGGACCACACACGAACCTTGACTGTTTCTCAGATCGCTCCCCGCTTTTACAGCAACCAGCATGACCAAGAGGCCGTAGGGGCCACAGATTCTGGCGACAGGCCTGGGTACAGCTTCAGGCAGCAGCGCTGTGATCGAATCAGATTCAGAGATCTTTGTCGCAATATTCTATGTCCGTTGCAGAAAGATTTGCCTGAAAACATAACTTTTGTTGAGTTGGTGGGAGCTTTCAACCCGGCTACAATCATGGCCAAGCTTCGCCAGTAATTGTTTACGTGAGCTTGGCTAATTAAATTGCAGGGAGCAGTCATTAAACATGAAGAGCTGCTTCGAAAGTCCATATTGCGTATCGGTTCACAGGAAGAAAGACGAGCAGGGTTGCCAACTACCTAGGTAGTCACAGATCCACCCTGAGTCAGTTTGTTTTCTTGGATTGGGTAAGATGGGCAGCTCATGATAAAGGCCCTCGGGGCAGGCCTATCTCGGCTTGTCAACACCTCAGGGATCAGCCCCCGTCACTTCAACTGCATATGAGTCGTTGGACCCGCACATGATGCATTTCAATCGCTGCGCCAGTCATGGACCTCAACCTCGCGAGCCTCGCGAGCTCTCGCTGTGTTCAGGAGCGGGGACCGTCAGGATGATGGCACCCGAATACACCGGTACAGTGGGTTCACAATCCACAAAGAGGTTTGCGTGATGTTCTATTTCTAGACATCTCCATAATAACATTGGAAGGACCTCATGTGCAGAAAGGTGGGACCCTGTCTCTGCCGGGCAGAACATTGAAGCGGTAGGTACCCCACAATCGACACGGCCAGACTGCTTGCACCCATGAAACTATCAGCGATCGCTGGCTCTTCACAGGGTAATACGGGCGTTTTTATCTTTAATTGGTCAGACTGGACGACGCGAAGCACGGCTGCAGGCTGCAGTTCCCTTCGAGAAGCTGTCAAAGCCTTGGAAGCCTTGGAAGCCTTGATGTTGGGCACAGCGGCAAGGTACAGGCTCAGCCCTCTGCATGACGCTGCACAGGGCCTACTTAAGCATACTCGACTCGACCAATCAGCAGTGCAGTTCGGAACGAACCGAGGGTAGGATGAACTCAATGCGCTCAAAACATTGTTTGGTGGTTCCTGAGCTTAACATCTAAAATAGCCATACCCGAGCTACCGGCTGATAGCAAGCTTTTGTGGAGCACGTTTTTACAAGGTTAAAATGGGTCATCCACAGGCGAGTCAAACCCTATTCTCCCGGTCTTGGCCAAGAGGTCGTGGTATCCAGCGGTTCGATCCATTTCATCTTATCGTATCCACACGTGGCTCATGTTTCCTTCCCCAGACGGCCGGGAATCCCACTGTCTGAAACAGGAGGGCTTCCACTACACAGCAGTCCACCGTATACTGTCATGACTCGGAACCGTACCGCAGCGGCGGAGGAGAGTAAGGCTCGCCGGGCAACCCACCTCATCTCCGAATTTAGACCTCTATGGTCTATCACCGCCGTCATGTGCGTGATGAGAACCGGCCTCTTGCTCCACGCCGGCCCAGTGGTGGGCCAGCGGTGGGACACGACTTCAGGACTTCAGGATGACTTCAGGGCTAAGCTTAAATATGTTTGGTTCAGCCCTCCAGGGCTGAGACCAGATGACAGCCAATTTCTTTCGCAAGCTAGCTATCAGTTTTGGATATCTTTCATTCTTTTTTTTTCCCTTTCTTGAGACGCAAGTGTTCGCCGTCATCGTCTCTCATTTTCGTCAAATCCAATCGCTCTTGAAGCTTTTTTTCCGGCCGGGAGCCCCCTGATATCTTCTGCCCCCCAAACGACTCTCCTTCGCCTCGACCCACCAAACAAGCCCCTTTTCATCATGTATCTCACGCCAGTTGCGATCTTATCCCTCCTGGGCGTTGCTCAAGCTCTGGCACCGCCAAGAATCCTCGCTTTCGACGATGTCATTGTGCCCAGCGAGGATGGCTCATCATATTCGGTCATGAAAGATTATGAATATGGCATTCAAAAGTCAAAGCGGGAGATGCTCGATAAGAGGTCGAACCACGGCCCTCCATCCATCCCGTCCGTGGGCGCCCTCGACAAGCGCTGCGTTGAGAACACAGAGGTCCAGGTGCTCACTGATGCCAACTTCAACAACTGGGATGTCGCCATGTCTCCCGTCGTCTCCAACACCGGCTCCTTCATGGCCACCGTTTCCGTTTCCAAGGGTTACGAGGTCGGCAACTCTATTTCCGTAAGTACCCCAGACATTTAATTCAAAAAAGCTTTCCGTACAGACAGGCTGACCACTTGAACAACAGGTCACACAGAGTAGTTCATGGAAGATTATCCCTGAGGTCCTGGAACTGTCCTACTCTATCACCAGCACCACCACCTGGACAACAACCGACACCGAGACCTTCACATTCTGGGTGCCTCCCGGCCAGCACGGCCTGGTTGTTAGCCAGCCTTACGTGCGCCGCCTCACCGGCAACCTCGTAACGGGCTGCAACGACTCGCCAAGCTACGAGCCCTTCACCTCGGACTCGTACTCCAGTCAGACATACAATTCCATGAACTGGGTCAAGGGCCCCATCATTCTTTGCAACAGCACCATGTACCCGATTCCCTTCTGCAACGGAGAGGGTATCCACAAATAGAGGAGGCTGATGGGTTAGCGAGCAGGTGGATGGTGGGATTGTCGTGGTTGTGCAACGCGAGAGCGGTGCTGAGTTGTGTCAGGGTGATCTCATCCTGGCAAACAAACTCCGGCAGATCGAAAGCTGCCTCACTTTTTTTTTCAAAACCTTCATGTGTAGATACTCATGATTCGAAATGTATATGATATGCCTTGCACAAAATAAGTACCAGCTTTGGCCTCCAACCTATCGCCGTACATGAATGCAAAAGGAATGTTCCGCTGAGAAGACCAGACGGCCGCAAAGTACCCGTTGGCAAGTCGATGGGTGAAGTCCTGCACATCTTCATAGAGACCCGGGCCGTTCCCACTCCCACCTCCGCTCCAACCTGGGCCTGACTCGCTTGGCAACTTTTGTGATAGGTCACTGACTCTACGCAAGATAATCACTATCGGCAGCCCATACAGTCTCGGGTTGAAAGGGGTGGAGATTGCTACGGATCTTGGTACTGGGGAGGTCAGGGACTCCTGGGAGGGCGACATGGGCTGCTGGCGGGTCTCGCCTTGTCTACCTTGGTACATGTGGATCATGGTCATGAGGTCAATTTCGAGGTCTTACAGCACAGAGTAATTGGCGGTTTAAGAGCTAAGGCTTTGGTTCTATTTATTTCATTTCTGATAGCTGCAGACTTATTTGGAAAGACTGCGTGAAGTACCCCTTGGTAACGAAGCATCGCAGCTCGCGGGAACAGATGACCCCCCAGGGCCATGCTCCTTGGTGGTGTCCTTGGATTTGTCAAATATCCGAGCCACACTACATCCTGAGTTTCAAGAGCCAAGAACTTGATCTCGATCACCACCCAAGGGCAAGGTTAGGGTGGTTCGGATGTATGTGGTGTGAGTATGAAGGGCGTAGGAGAGCTGGTCGGACGGTGAAGTGATGTAGAGATCGTTGTAGGCACGTGTCCTGAGAATCTCAAGCTTCCTCAACCCCAGCAAGAGCGGCGACTGTAGTGTTGAGCTGCTTCGAGTGAGCCCGCTCAAGAGTCGGAGCCGACTGCACTCTGTCTGCCATTAGTATAAGAGGGAAATATAAAATATATAAAATAGTTAATAAATGGAAAAGAAGTAGAAAAAAAGCTAGCTCTACTAGGTAGATCTAAATACTTAACAACAAAAATCTATACCGCTTATATATACTATAAATAGGTTTTTCTTATTTACATTTAATTAGTAAGGAAGATATTTAAGCATTTAATATTAAAGCTTTAATTATAATGCACGTTTTTAATACTAGGTAAAGTAAGTTCTTAAAGGTTTTTAAAATAAAAAGCACTACTAGTAATTAAATTAAAAAGTTTATAATATTTTATTAATTCATTTTAATAGAAATATTATACGTATATAATATTTAGTTATAGCGGTATAATAGTTTATTCTTAGTTAAAATTTTAAACTTATTACTAAAAGTTAATTAAGAATTACTATTTAAGCTAGTTACCTTTTTTATTTAGCTATCTAAGCTTATAAACTTTTAGAACTAAAAATTACTACTAGGGGGTAGATTAAAGAGTTTATAATATTCTATTAATAGCTTCTAGAAATGTAAATATAGAGGTATATAGCCCCTTAACTAAGTAGGAAAGCAATTACCTTATAGTAGTACCTTATAAATCTCGAATTACATTACCTTGTAGTAACTAACGTACCTACCTAAGTAAGTAGTCTTTAGTTATTATTAATAGTTATACTAAAGAATTAAGTTAACTACGTCTATAAAAGACCTTTAAATTCTTTAGATTAAGAAAAGATAGTTTTATTTAAGCCTCTTATCTCTCATATTTCAAATTTCAGTTCATTAGTCGGAAACAGTAACTATAACTAGAAATACATGTAAGAAAACTTATTTTAGAACAGCTGTAAAGTTAACTACCCTACTCACGCACTACCCCTTTCCCACACACGTGTTTCCTACTAAAGAGACTACCTTTTACTATATAGTATTTTATTACAAAGTATTTATCTATTGAGTTTCTTAAAGAATCATTATAAAACTAGTTTAAGATTTAAAGGGTATTTTAAGTATTTTATTAAATATTTATATAAAGAATATTAGCTAAAAAAGATATAGTAAATAATAATAAGGCTTAATAGAAAAAAATAGAACTTATAACGTTAAACACTATCGAGTTGCGCACCCTATCGAGTTGCGCACTTTTCTGGAAACTATTATAGTCTACTTTCTAACCGCGTTTTTTCGCGCTATATTCTAAAAT
>MAVT02000935.1:0-18853 GCA_001702395.2 Diaporthe helianthi | reverse complement strand
CCCAGCGCAGCGCGGTCCTGAGAGATCTTCTCGCCGCCGACGCCGCCCCGCTCCCCATCGGATCCTTTCTCGGACAAGTTTGGTCCTACTCCTACTGCGTATACACTACCGCACCAGCGCACCAGCGCACCATTTTTGTTTCGTCCCTGGCGTCGTAATGCTGCTGGCGTTTCTTCAACAGCCCCCCTGCCCCCTATTCATATTTTCCAGTTCCTCCTTAATAGTGTATCCTACCGCGTTGATATCGTGGACTGCTTGCCCTTCTCGCGGCGTCACTGCCCAACCGTCATGAGTGCCAGGCCTTCAGAAGAGGAACGCATTGCTTTCCTGGAGGACGCCTCGTACGACGGCAAGTCGAGCGACGATGCTTTCGACGAAGTCCTCCTGCTGAAGACGCCTACCTCGCCCCGGCGAGTGCCACAACGTCTGAAGAAATGGCTGCGATCACGACCGCGAGTCTTCCGACGCAGCGTCCTCCGACACCCCGTGCAGTCACTGCTCGCCGCCCTCAAGATACTCATCATATTTATCGTCGTCCTCTTCCTAGCAACCCCGATCCTTGCGCCCTCCTATACACGACTACCTCCACATTATGACGAGCTGAAGGCGCGGTGTGAGAGTCCCTCCGCACGGCCCGGCTGTGCGAACCCTTTCCACGAGAAAATATTTATATCCGTCAGCCTGTATGATAAGGGGGGACACCTGGCAGGAGGACGTTGGGGCGAGACGGTGTTGGACCTGATACATATGCTGGGCCCGGAGCACACGTTCCTGAGCATCTATGAGAACGATAGCCCGGGCGGCGAGGCTGCGCTGCTGGAGTTCAAGAGCAGGGTGCCATGCGCGCACGAGATCGTTTTCGAGGAACACGTGCCGCTGACGGGCTTCGAGAACGTTACCATGCCCGACGGCACCGAGCGGATGAAGAGGCTTTCGTACCTGTCCGAGGTGCGGAACCGTGCGCTGAGGCCGCTGGACAGGTTCACCAGGGAGATGGGCGTGGTCGAGTTTGACAAGGTCCTGTTCCTGAACGACGTCTCCTTCCACCCGATCGACGCGGTCCAGCTCCTGTTCAACACGAACCTGGGCCCCGACCAGCGCGCCCAGTACCTGTCCGCATGCGCCCTCGACTACAAGAACCCATTCTTGTTCTATGACCTGTACGCCCAGAGAGATGCCGAGGGGTACTCTAATGGGGTGCCGGTCTTTCCAATCTTCTCAACGGCAGGCAACGGGACATCGAGGGCGGCCATGGTTGCGCAGAGCGACGCGGTTCCGGTCAGTTCGTGCTGGAGCGGGATGGTGGCCATGCAGGCCAAGTACGTGCAGAACCTGAACGAGACCCTGCCAAATCCCAAGTTCCAGGCCATCGGCGCCCACACGATCGACCCCGACCACCCGGCACCAGTCGAGGCACCGGTGCGGTTCCGTTACGAACCCGAGGTCTTCTTCGACGCGTGCGAATGCTGTCTCTTCCTGGCCGACGTCTCGACGGCAGCGCGCAAGGACAACGCGGACGAGCAGGGCGTCTTTGTCAACCCATACGTGCGCGTCGCCTACGACGAGTCAACCCTCATGTGGATATCGGTTATCAAGCGGTGGGAGAGACTGCTGACCATCCCGCACCGGATCATCTCATACATGGCAGGCCTGCCCCGGAACAATCCCTATCGCCAAGTGCAAGAGGGCCAGCCGTTCGTCGAGGAGCGGTGGAACGCCGGCGACAACGACTGGGAGCTGGTCAACCGCACGGGCCGGAGCGGCATGTTCTGCGCGGTCCGGGAGACGCAGGTCATCCAGGCCGAGGCGCGGACTGGTGACGTGAACTGGGAGAACCTGTCCATGCCACCGGGCCAAAAGCTCGACTTCCCCAGTTAGAAAAAAGGTTGGTCGTTGTCTTATCTGTCTGTCTGTCTGTCCGTCCGCACGCGGTTTCGCATTTTGATTGTCTTTGGCGTGGCATCTTCGACTTTACCAACATAGAGTACGGCGTTTTCTGGATGGATTCATACCCCGGTGGGTGGTGAGGTGTTTGGTTCCTTGTGGGTTGTCAGGATAGCGGGGTTCGCAGAATAAATAGAATGCATCAAAAGAAATGCTAAGAAAATGCCAATGCTGTCGTCTAGTCCTTGGGCCCTACAAGCATGATATATGATATATGATGTAGACTATGTGCAGTCCAGTCCAGTAAAACACAAGCGCATTCCTAGAGTACCGCCCGCATCCGCCGGTCCTCCGCGGACGGGGGACTGGCCTTGTCCGGCAGTAAGCCGCTCCTTCTAGACAACGAGCCGCCCTACAGCCAATCACTACCTTGGAACCTACTTGACTACCTAGGTACCTTTCCAGGCCTGTTTCACGCTTATCGCTGTGCCGCAGTATGCTGTCTCGCCTGGGCATGGGCAGGGGAAAAAAAGCAGACCTGTTTCTGCCTGTGTGGTTACACATGCATGATGTACCCTTGTGAACGCAAGCATTCCGCGTGGCCAGCGGCATGTTCCTTTTTTTTTGTCTGGCAGAAGCAGTACAATAAGGGCGGGAAAGAAACAAAATGAAGAGAGGGAAGGAAAAACAGACGGCGGAAAAAGATGCATGTGATGTTGACCGCAGTCCACTACCACGGAGCATGCCAGTCGTCGCCCGCGCTGTGTTTTTACGAACTCGGGTGCACACGGTTGTCAGCGTACCCAGGCGGCAGGCAACCTTCTGATGACATAGTGCTCACCCGCCCAACAGGTCATGCTAGGCAGGTCTGAGCGCATCTACCGGCATGATATTGGGCATCGGGCACTCGAGTACGCCAAGTCAGTGTTACCGACATGAATTTATTATAATGTGTACGTATGTTTGGGATGGCTGTGGCTCAGAATCTACTCCGTACCTGTTCACAATGTCGTTAATTCACTGATAACAATAATAATAAATGAGCCAACGTGACGTCCAAATCTCGTTTGATGACTCGAAAGCGACCTCGACCTGAACCGGACAGCGACACACTGAGATGTGCATTCGCTTGTGGCCGACCTCCGCCTACGAGCAAGAGATTGGAAAGGTAGCGATCCTGTGGTTGGCAATGAGTACTCACTCGGTCGAGTAAAATACACTCGGTGGCTTTCTGACATGACAGGCAGTCAGGAATTTGTCGCTAATAAAACGGTGGTCGACACGACACGTCAGAGAGCCCAGGATCCTACGGGAACAGGGGCAAGATGGGCCCAGATCTGGCGACCAGTTGGCACTTGAGCAGTGCACAGGGTCCCTGTTGGTGTTCTAGGCTGGCAACTCTGGGCGCAAATGTCAAAAAGGAGAAGGAGCGAAGAGGAGAGAAGCACACATCGCGGTCCAAGTATGTAAAACTGGCGTGACGCGCGCAGGGCACGATGTGAACCCGCTTGGAAAGGAGCAAGGATGTGAGATAAGAACGACAGGCCGCGGCTAAAAATATCCGGAATTTACAAGTTATTACTGTGTATGGCCAGCGGATCATCTGGTGAACACACGAAGCCGCACTTACACCGACTCTCGCACACACAAAGAAATAATAAACAAACAAACAGAACAGCTACAGGTAGGTAGTATGGTGGATGGGGGCGACACCGCTCGTAAACAGGAACGAGAAATATCTCACGTTCACGCCCAGCCAACCAATACTTGATTTGTCTTCTTTATTTAATCTTGTTTCCAAGGTTGTGGTCATGACCCGTGTGAGGTAGCAACAGCTCAAGCGCGCCCAGTCGCCTTCCGCGGTACACCGGTTGATTATAATCTTTACTAGTCTGTTAGTTGTGATTGTTAGCCTCTCCTACGGAGATGGTGTGCTGCCTGCCAACTCTCCGCCAGGAGCCTGCCAGGGCCACAGTACCCAACGAGCTGCCCAGGTGAACCAGCTCAAGAAGGGAAGAAGGGGAGAGCAAGTACCTAGGTAGGGAAGGTAAGGAGAGTAGAGGAGGAGCCTGGCCAGAACGCGCCGCCCCCCTTCCCCCCTCCAACCGGCCACCTGCTCCTGCTCAACCCGATTTTGGCAAGCCTTGGGAGGGTCGATTTGTTTTCCCTCGTTTCGCATCATCCAGTACCCGCTCCCGCATCGCAACTGCCCAGTCGCCCCTCCTCCCCTGCTCACCTTTATTTATTTATTTTTTCTTTCTCCTCACACACCACTCCATTTCATTCCCCCATCGCAGAGCTCGGAATCGTTGTCGCGAAGCAGTTACGCTTCTAATAGTCACGTTTTTGTTACGCGCTCCCCAACGAATCCCACACAGGTAAGCTCTGCAGTGCTCACGTCTCCGCACGCGCGACCGCGCCTGTCGCATCTGGGTCGCATCGCGGCGCTACGGTTCAGGCCGCTGTCGTACGGCGCCGGCGCCATCCCTCGTAGGCATATCCCGCCTGCGACCTGGCTTTCTTCTCTACTTGTTCATATTGACTCATCTGTATCTCATTGCTGACGCGCCTCCGCGGCAGAACCATTTCCAAACAGTCGCAATGGCACGAGAGGGCACGCGATCAGCTACGGGTAGCTCTCGGCCGCGCGTCTTTCAGCAGGTCGACACGGCGCCTACTATCAAGCGGAAGCCTGCGACCAAGAAGGCCGGTGTGAAGCCAACGGGTGTCACCAAGAAGACTGCTGCCCCCAAGAAGGAGAGCAGTTTCGCGACCAAGGTACGTCGCTGTTGAATGACGGCGTGCCGCCGGATGACCCTGCCCGCTGCGTCCTTCACCTGACCCGCTCGGGTCGTGTCGGGTCTTTGTTTTGCACCCTCCTTGTCTGAGACGGTCATGTCTTGAAACCACATGCTGACAAGTTGCCGTAGGCCAAGGCCGCTGTCAAGAAGGGCGAGGTCAAGCTCAAGGCTGCGCTGCCCAAGAAGAGTGCAACCGTGTGTCCACCCCATCCATATTCGTTTCTGCGCTACAGCCGATACTGACAGCACCCATAGAAGACGAAGACGCCCAAGACGAAGAAGGCCACCGTTGCCAAATAAATAGGCAATCGCATCATGGGTCGCCGTATGCACGCCGCATCATCTCCCTCCCCCTCCTCCAACTATCGTCGCCCGTCACTTTGTTTGGTCATGATGGGAAGCGTGTAGGCATCGTATGTGCCCTCTGTATTGCACAGCTCGTTTTCTTGCTGGGGTTCGGATTTGTGATATTGCGAAAGCACACGCTTGTTTGTTACGGCAGTTCTGGTTATGGGATATAATGTTCAGAGGCAGCGTGTTTAGGAGGGATGTCGTCTCGAGCTCTCTACTTTGCCGCAGCATCACTTTTGCGTATAGGATACCTCACTTGCAGAATTTATTGGACTACGCGGGGTCTGCTTTGACCCAACCAAAGGAAGCCTTCTCGGTGTCTGTCTGTCGGTCTCCGAAGCCATGGTGCAGCTGTATGTGTTGAGCTGGTGGTTGAACCGTTAACCAACATCCTCTCCCCCACCAGTCTAGGTGCTCAAGGCCTTTCCTAGCTCCGAGCTGCCAGCAAAGCATGCTTCCTTGGACGAGCAGTGTCATTCAATGTTGTAATGTCCTCGGATATCCTCTGGCTTGTTCAGTGGCAAAGCTCAGCGGTACTCCGTAAAGCACGATGATGATCACATTGTGTGTCCTGACCGGACGCCCAAACAAGAATGCAAGACCAACCAGGATGTATTGAAAGATGCACGGCACTCATATAGACTATAGCAAATAATACCTAGGTACTTAAGTACTGTGGGAGCTCAGCACGCAGCTCCAGGCCACCGGCTGCAGCTGGTCCCTGCCGAGCCAAGCGGGCGGCTCAGGCGGGCGGGAGCTCCCAAGGTTCCACTGGAGCTCCCAAAGGCTCAACCAAGACTTCCCAAACTTGCGGGCAGGCACAGCTTGGGACTTGGGCCACTTTCAAGGGTCGCGATCTAGGCGCGGCGCAATCGCGATTTCAGACCTGTAACATCACATCACATCTTCTTGCCTGCTGCCTCTGACAATGCAAACCCATCACCGCCCAAAGTCTTAGCAACAACCCAATAATGCAACTTATCAAGCCTTCCTGGCTTAGCCATAGTGGTGAGGACACATAGAATGCAGATACGCGTCCAATTCCCTGTGGTTGCTGACGGCCTGACTGCTTGCGACAGGCGAACAGAAGGACTTCGAGGTTTACAGCTGCCATGTCTCCCCCGACGGCTCGAGGCTTGCAACGGCTGGCGGTGGTACGCCCGCAACCCAGTTCCTCTGTGGAAGTCTCTTTCCGAGATGATAACCCTGACACTACGCAGATGGCCACGTCCGAGTTTGGTCCACCGAGTCGATATACCAGTCCGACGATCCCTCCTACTCGAAGCCGCGCCAACTCTGCCACATGAGCCACCACCTAGGCACAATCCACTCCGTTCGATTCTCTCCAAACGGTCGTTATCTTGCTTCAGGCGCCGACGATAAGATCATCTGCATATACCACCTCGACACCAGCCCTCCGTCACATGCGGCCACGTTTGGTACGCGCGTCTGGATCAAACACGTGCGCTTGGACTAGGAGCTGACTTGGGCTGCGCGTAAACAGGTACCAATGAACCCCCGCCGGTCGAGAACTGGAAGACATATAAGCGCCTTGTAGGCCATGACAACGACGTGCAGGACCTCGCCTGGTCCCACGACAACTCCCTGCTGGTCTCAGTAGGCCTGGATTCCAAGGTTGTGATCTGGTCAGGGCACACATTCGAGAAACTCAAGACCTTGGCAGTACACCAGAGCCATGTAAAGGGTATTACCTTTGACCCGGCCAACAAGTATTTCGCCACCGCGAGCGACGATCGAACAATCAAGATCTTCCGATTCACCTCCCCGGGACCAAACGCGACGCACCACGACATGATCAACAACTTTGTCTTGGAGACGACAATATCATCACCTTTTAAGAGCTCGCCCTTGACGACGTACTTCAGGAGGTGCTCCTGGTCGCCCGATGGTAACCACATTGCTGCGGCAAACGCTGTGAACGGGCCTGTCAGCTCGGTAGCTATAATCGAGCGAACAAGATGGGACAGTGAGATAAATTTGATCGGCCACGAGGGCCCTACTGAGGTCTGCATGTTCTCGCCGCGTCTTTTCTACACCCAACCACCGGCCGCGGATGGCTCATCAAACGGCCAAGGGGTCGGAAACTTGGTGACGGTCATAGCTTCGGCCGGGCAAGATCGGACTCTAAGCATATGGAACACGAACACATCTCGGCCACTGGTCATCATGCAGGACATGGCCTCCAAGTCGATATCTGATCTTTCCTGGTCACCCGATGGCCAAAGTCTGTTTGCTTGTAGTTTAGACGGAAGCATTCTGTCGGTCAAGTTCGACACGGGAGAGCTTGGCTGGGTTGCAACTGCAGAGGAGAACGACAAGGCCCTCCAGAAGTATGGAGGTGGCAGGAAGGCAATGGGTATCGCAGAAGATGTCGACGGTCTGGCACTCGAAAACCACAGCAAAGCTGGCGAGCTGCGAGGCGCAGAGTCAAGAATGGGTGCTCTGATGGGTGACTTCCAGCCTGCCAACAGAGGGCCGCCGCCTGTGCCGAACGGGGTGTCCACGAACGGGAACTCTGACCCAGCAGATAAGGAGAAAGAGAAGGAAAAACCAGCCGAGGCCGACAAGACCGCAGAGCGGATCAAGGAGCTCAAGTCACGCGTCACTATAACGAAGGACGGAAAGAAGCGGGTTGCGCCACTACTGATATCTTCTTCAGGCACTGGCCTATCTTCCTTGCCACAAACACAGCTCATCGGATCAAAGACACTAGCAGCGCGCGACGACACCCCACAGACCCTCATAGACATTACGAAACCATTGGATGGCTTACCACCTGGCGGCATCGCGGCAATGCTCTTGGGGAACAAGCGGAAAGTAGTCGCAGCCGAAGGAGAGGAAGATGACGAACACGCACCAAAAAGATTAGCAGGCCCAACGCCTATAATGACCAATGGCATCGACGGCGTAGAACCTGCAACGCTGCAACTATCACAACACGGCGCTGTGCCGACCCCCGAGTTTCTGCGGCCTGCGTTGATGGGCCCCGCACTTCCGTTTTCTCAAGTAAGACTCGGCATTCCAAAAGTGCGTTCACAGATACTGCGGTCGTTGGAGAAGGGAGTGCTGCAAGCCCAGAGCAGCCTGGAAGAAGCTGGCAAGGTGCCCGAGAATATAATATTCGAGGCCAAGAATTCAGCACAGCCAAGAGAGCCTTCGCATGTCACTGCTTCCAAGAGGGGCGCCGTATTGTGGCAGGACTTCCTCCCGCAAGCAGTGCTGCTTGTAACTGGGACCAAGCACTTTTGGTCAGTGGCCTGCGAGGATGGGACAATGTATGCGTGGACGCCGGCAGGTCGCCGCTTTATCAACGCCATGGTTCTCGAGTCTCAGCCCGTCGTACTAGAGAGTCGGGGACACTGGCTACTGTGCATTACGGCCTGCGGTCTGGCGAATGTGTGGAACGTCCGGGACATGAAATCACCGCACCCGCCTGTTTCGCTAGGTCCCATCCTCGGCCTTGCTGTCACCTCACTAAATCAACACTCGGCAACACCGGGGCCGGGAGTTACTTCTGCGCACCTCAACTCAACGGGTCATATAATAGTGACATTGACCAACGGCGACGGGTTCTACTACGCCCGAGAGATGTACACGTGGCAACGCCTTTCGGAGTCCTGGTTTGCGGTGGGCTCCCAATACTGGAACAGCAACGACAGCTCCGTCAGCGCCCTGCAGTCGACTGCCGTTGGGCCGGTGTCCAAGTCAAAAGTAAAGAAGGACGAGGGCGTTAGCGTGTCGGCTGGAATAATACCATACCTGGAGCGCCATACGACCACCGAGTTCCTGCTCAAAGGCCGCGCGTACACGCTGCAGCGGCTGATCAAGACCCTGCTTTCCAAGGAAGGGTTTGAAGGCTTCGAGAGCAGCGTCAGCATCGCTCACCTCGAGAGCCGCATCGCGGGTGCCCTGCAGATCGGCGCGAGGGAGGAATTTCGGCTGTACCTGTTCATGTACGCCAAGCGGATCGGGGCGGAGGCGCTCAGAGGCAAGGTGGAGGAGCTGTTGAACGGGCTGATGGGCGGGGTCCTGAAGGATAAGGACGAGGGCGACCAGGAAGGGGGCTTTGGTTGGTTTTCCAAAGGAGACGAGATCTGTGGGTGGGACCGCAAGGAGCTGCTGAAGGGGGTTGTCATGATTCTGGGTAAGTTGATCGCCCCTTTCCCCCCCATCCGCACACCTGACATCCTCTCGAATTCTCCCCACTTGGTCGTATCTGATTTCAAAACATACGGTCACCACAATGGGCTGGGCTAACTTTGGTGTGTCAACAGGCAAGTTCAGGGAGTTGCAGCGGCTCACGGTGCAGTATGCACGTGTGCTTGAGCTCACCCTTGAGCAAGACGGAGACGGGGACGCCATGGCTGTGGAGACATGACATGTCACACTGTACCTCTTTCCTCTGCTTTTGTCCACTCTATGGCCGGCTGTTGTTGCGAAGATATTGTCTGCTCATGGGCGGGTGCTGTGAGCTGCGTTGGGTCTGGTGTTGTGGGGAAGGTGTGGTGGCCATCACCACCAAGCTCAAAAACAGGACTACCCAACCCCAGAACGGTGGCACTGGTGTTTCTGCATTGTTAGAGAGGCATTGTTACAGAATCCAGTCCTGGCATCTGGGTGGTGGTTTATCTGTGTATGTATTTCATGTTGTCGCTGCCAGGCTTGAAAAGGGATGTCTTCCCATGTTTAGGTTAGGGCGTTGGTACAAGTAGGTACCTAACTGAGTAGTTTCCAGGGGGGGCACTGATTCATTCCAAGTGGTGAAAACCATGTTACTAAATTTTGGGATTGTGATTGTGATTGTGTGTGTACGTTTGTCTTTGTGGGTTCAGCAATGTCGAACGCCCAGGTGGTACCTGCAAGTGGTCATCTGTAGAGATCCTGTGGCATGCCAGGTTACCTAGGTAGTTAACCATTTTCTCAGACTGGTCTATTTAGATATCAGAATTATAAAATCAAGTAATCTGTGAAATGGTATATCTCCAAACAGTCTGACTTTGAAATTTCACGTTGATTTCAGCTGGCGTCAAACCACAGTGACTGATGACCACCAAAAGCAAACACAGCACTGCGCTGCCTGCTCAAACACCAGCCCGAGAAGCTCACAAAATCAAACTTACACTGTACCATTTTCCCCCAATTCTTACAAGCAAATTGTACCCACAGCCAGCTTCTTGATCCCCAGAATTAAACGTTTACGATCTCCCCCCTTTGTTGTCAATCTTGGAACCTCAGCTCACGATGATGAGTGACCAGACCACCAAGCACGAGGAAGCCTCGAGGGACTCTTCCCTTTCAGATGAACTTATTACATCAAAGACAGAATTCGCCATCAAATACCTGGAAGATCACACAGTCCCTTTTCTTTCTCCCCTGTCCCCTGCATGGGCCACCAACAGTGCAACATACAATCTTCGGGTCCCAGTAACACCAGCCCTGATTGTCTACGCCAGGACTCCCAAACATGTCCAAGACACAGTCACTTGTGCTTTGTCTGCTGGCCTGAAGGTCAATGCCAGGGGTGGTGGTCACTCGTACACATCCCTCGGACTCGGAGGCGAGAACAATCACTTGGTTGTGGACCTGACCAACATGAACAACATCTCTGTTGACGCAGACACCAACATTGCCACTGTAGGCGCCGGGGCACGCCTCGGCGATGTTGCCAGGCAGCTCTTTGACAACGGCGGACGGGCCATCAGCCACGGCAGCTGTCCGGCCGTGGGCGTGTCCGGCCACATCCTCCACGGCGGATATGGTTGGGCGTCACACAGTCACGGGCTGACTCTTGACTGGATGGTCGGGGCTAACGTCGTGCTTGCCGACGCGAGGCACGTCCACTGCTCCCAGAACGAGAATCCTGATCTTTTCTGGGCGCTCCGGGGTGCCGGGTCCAACTTTGGCATCGCCACTTCTTACGAGCTTGCGACTTTTCCGGCACCTGCTGTTTCGGTGCCTTTCAAGGTGTCGCTGGCGTGGGATACGGAGGCTGAGAAGATTGATGGGGTCACGGCTTTGGTCGAGTTTGCTCGGGACATGCCTGCTGACCTGAATATGCGATGTAAGTCATTGCAATGCTGCTCCGTCTATTTTACTCTTCTTCCACATCTGATTGTTGTCTTTACGAGACAGCTTTTCTGACCATCTCTTTTAGTGATCATGCACGATTCAGGCGGCCACGGCTTGGACGGCGTGTACTACGGGGCTACGACTGAGCTCTGCAAGAGCCTAAGCCCGCTCCTCGAGAAAGTCGGCGGTGTTCTAACCACGCACCCCGGCACCTGGATCCAAGGTCTCGAGCACTACGCAGAACGAAACTGCCTGACTCCAATCACGAATGAGCACGGAAAGTTCTTTGCGACAAGCCTCACGCTCAAGGACCTCCGCGACGAGGCACTGGTCAGCTTCGTGCGTTACTGGCACAACACCGCCATCTCTTTCAACGAAGGCGGCTGGTTCGCGCTGCTGGACATACACGGGGGCACCAACTCTGCAGTCTCAGCTGTCCCGAACTCGGCTACGGCCTACGCGCACCGCGACAAATTACTCCTCGTCCAATTTATGCATTTCACAGGAAACGACTGTGCCTACCCATCCGGAGGCGTCGGTCTGATGAGAGACTGGGTCCAGGCCATCACAGCAAAACTCCATGAGGGTGATTATGGGATGTACATTAACTACAGCGACTCTCAGGTGGATCGTGGTACAGCTCAGAGACTGTACTGGGGAGAGAATTTGGATCGCCTCAGGCTTCTCAAGGACAAGTTTGACCCGACTGAACTCTTCTATTATCCTCAGTCGATCGAGCCTGCGAGTTCAGGGTGAGACAGCTGGTGCTCACCCGAAGAGGCTGGACGAAAGACGACCTCCATCTACCTATAACCCAGTACTGGTGTTACCCGTCCATAAAATACAAAGCTTGGAGCAGAGAGGAGGTTGAGACTGACATGGAGAGCGACAGGGTGTGATGTATCACACCAGGCGTGTTGCAGAATGGGTGGTCACATATCCGGCAAGCAACAGCTTGCATACATACCACGTGCTATGGAAACCTCAGGTGGTTTTGAGACGCTCAGAGTTATGGATTCGGAAAACATTGTCCGCCAGGGTGGATAAGGCTACCTAGGTACCCTAGGGTAGGTTGTGTCCACAAATGATGGCGCCAGATATGAGAGCACAGCTCGAGGCTTGAGATGACTGTGGAACATCTATCGGATTGACCGCAAAGATATCGGCTAAACCTTTTGGCAATTTCGCATGGTATTGCATTCATTGGCAGGACTCGTCCTCTAGTGATGCCAATCATTCATGTGGCTGTTTAGATGTAGTAATGATGGTGACATTTCAACCCCAGCTGGCCACAGATGAGCCAAACTCTGAGATACATATCGGCCTGAATGTGTAATGCTCATCGCTCGAGGGGTGATGATACCAAGCTGCCGGAACTGTTACTACTTTAAGAATTTAACGGCACTAGAGCCGAGGCTCAAGTTACAAGATCACTGCCCAACGATCCCCGGCCCCCTCGACATCGAGCTCCTCTGCTCATCCCTAAGCACCCTGAACTAGCGAGCCACCCCGATGTAAACATTCGAATTTGAGTAAAGGTCAGTGTGTGCGTGTGTGCGTCTGGTGCAGGCATGTCCGGTATATCGGAGGCACTTGTCTCTGTGCCACAGTACCAGGTCTCTATATATGCACCCACCGTCCCACGGGTTGCTTTAATCCGAGCCGGGCGACCCACTCACTGCCGAATGACTGAACCTGAGCCCCATTTTGAGCTTGTCGGCTCTCCCAGGTGCCTTGTATGGTGTTGTGGTAACCCTCACGCCCGGGCCGTTGGGTCCTATCTGGGAGGCACACCTGGATAGTAGGACACGCCGCCGCCCACGCCGCCGCCGCCACTACCACCACTGCCGCCATTACCCGTTCCGCCTGGCTCTCCGTCACCTTCGTTCTCTACCCGGTAGGCAATCCGCATCAGTTCTGCCATGGCTGCGGTCTCGGCCCTGGAGAGGTTGGGGTTGATCCTGGCTGGCGGTCCAAAGTCGAACGACTCCGCTCTGGGTCTTGGTTTGTCTCCGCCGTTGGCCTTTTTCTTGATGAAGAAGAACAGGGCTGCGAGTAAGGCGATGCCCACTACGATAATTGTGATTATGTTGCGTTAGAATCGTGGTATTGGTGTGATAGGCCTACCTAGTACTAGTAATATGGCTCCAACAATCACACCAGCGTCGGGACCTCCAGGAGTCGCTGTCACGGGAGCTGCTGCTGGGCTTTGTGCCCCATTCTGTTATTGCTCACTCGGTACTCGACTTGGTGTTGGGCTTGGTTGGACTGAACTGGGTTGATTCGGAGTGGGACTGAGAGTTGGTACAATCGTTGGTAATGGCGAAGATCCAACCTCTGTCTTGGGCAGAACTGGGGCAAGTGGCGTGAGTGATGTGGTGGGAACGGCCCGTGGCACGCTCGTCGTCAAGGTTGTCAGAGCTGATGATGGTGTGTTGATGACAGGCGGAGTCGGCCGTGGTCTCCTTGTCCCAGAGAAATGGCTTGTTGCAGCAGTCAAAGTAATCCTCTTCCCAGAAGTGGCAAATGTGGCTTGTCCTCCAACGGCCCTGCCTTGTCTTGGTAGAATATCGCACAGGTCCTCGGGCTGGACTTAAGGTGGAGGCACATCCGAGGCGGCGGCCCGCAAAAGCACATTAATCTCCTCCATTGTGAAGCCCTCAAAGTAGTAGTCTTTTCAATAGGTCTGGGCGGTCATCGATATCGTCAATACATTCGTATAAATGGTGTGGTAAAATTCGTTGAGCGTCAGGCTTCTCCTCCCTATGTAGCGTGCACGGAAGCCTGCTCCTTGGGTCCGGCCCAAAATGCGCAAAAAGGACAGACCAGATGCCAGCAGGAAAAAAAGGAAAAAAAAAAAGAAAAAAAAAAAGGGAGAATGCAAAGGTGTGATATCAACAGTATCCGTGGATGCCATCAACGCCGGATCTGCATGCCATTATCTTCTTCTGATGGCGGCTGTTTCTATCGGGCTGGGCTGGCCTCGTCCGAGAATTGCCTTGCCAATGCCAACCTGTAGACTCGCTTGCATCACAAACTGGCTTTGGCATTGATGAGCCACAAATACCCAGCCTACTAAAGTGCCAGTTTGGCCCTACCCTAGGGTACATACCTGTCCGTCGTGGCATCATGTGGCCAAAGACTGATGAAGATCTAGGGAAGCTCTGCCGAATTAATGATGCACAAAGTGTGCCCTGTCTCGATGAACTTGGCATCGTGCTGCCAAGCAGCAAAGTACCTCCAAAGGTCGGCAACGTGTGCCAAAAGCGCTGTGCCAAGATTGCCCCTCGAAGCCGTGTGGTCGCACTGCAGACTTTCAGACACAGCCAAGTTGGGGATCATTGTTTCATACTCGGTACACTTCAGCCGGCCGTCCACGTCCTGTTTTCCTTTGCTCCCAGCCTGTTTGGTACGGCTTGCCACAAACAAGAGCAATTCGAACCGAAGAGCGAGGCGGAAGGTTTAGACCAGCTGCCAGCATGAGACAGTCCATGCCTGTATCAAGTGCTTAGTACTTATATCATTTGCCTACCCTAGGGTACCTTCCTCTGCACCATCGCTCACAAGTGCACCAAGTGTATCCACTATCGACTTATCGAGTAAGGAGGCTCGGGCTGGCCCGCAAGTCAAGCACTTTTGGCCACTTGCAGCGTTGGGGGCATCCTTCTCCAGGGCTCGCTTGTTTCTTGATGCTCGTGTCCACCTTCCGCTTCCAAGGTTGATGGTTCTGTCAGTTAAGTCTCTAGGCGATAACAAGAGCCTGGAAGGACTAGACATTCATCTGTTATTGGCCGACGGTATCTGAGTTATCTCGATCAGATATGCGTTGGACCCATCTGATAACGAATCCACGAGCAACAGACGTGCATACCTAGGTACAGGGCTGACAGGATGAACTGACGCACCCCCGGTGGTCTTCAAATAGACGTCCACGGGCCATTGTGGCGGCACCACTTTTCAAGCCGAGGGCATGAGGAGGAATCAAACAAACGGTTATGGGGGAGTCCCACTCTTACATCACGAAGCATCGATACGTGAGCCTCCTTGACAAGTGCTACTAGTATTGTTCCAACCTCTAGCAAAGTTGCATGTAACATGGGAAGCGAAAAGGCCACTCAAGACCTGAAAACCTGCAGGTTGAAGAGCAGGGCGGCGGCAAAGATGAAGCATCGCACTTAGGAATGCGGCTCATTAGTGTTGAACCCTTGTGTGCCACCATCGTGTAAGTTCAAGTGGACCTATAGCTGGATCGCTCTAGATGTCTCAAATGTTGTGTTTTCCCCTCACTGTAAGCACATGCTGGTTCTGACGTCGGTGCTGCGTGCACCGACGTCACATGCTGGGAATTTGATATCACTCGTTTAAGAAACAAGGCTGTCGGGTGAGATGAGTCCAACTGCTGCAGATAAACAAGGCTTTTCTTGCGGCGAGATTAAAGTAGGTGAATGGAAAATGTCGTGAGCTAACGCACCATGCACGTCTGCAGATGTGGTGCGGAATGGCTGGTCGATCCAGGATCCAGCTAACAACCTTGAAATTGTTCTCAAAATGGCACTTGAGCAAGCAAAGTGACAAGCAGGCCTTGTGTTGAAGCCCAACGTCCAACGTGCAGTGCAGACCAAGTTCCTTGTGATCCCAAAGCGGTGTAGAGGGGCTCTGATTCTCTGACGTGGAGGCAGACCCACTTTGGTGCTTCGCATCGATTCCAAGCACCGGCCAGACTGCCACACAGTCTGGGCCCCAGACTCGCCAGATGCCTTCGGGCTGTAGGGTAGTGTAAATCGCGCGGGAAATCGTCGTTGGCTGCTGACCTGCACGCTTCAGGGTCAGGTGGCAAGGCGGTTGATTGATTGGTGGCCAAGACTCCCGAGGTCGGTGTGGAGAGTGCACCTGCCTCTGGAAGGCGGCAAGGTTGAGAAGTTGTGACGAATTTGGGCAAATCGGATGTCGAGTCGCAGTGTTTTTGTTTTTGCCAGCTAACATTTAGAATGACGACCGCCTCGAAATCGATTCTTGGGCAGCACTTGCATCGGGGCGGGCATGCACTCCCATGCAAGCATGTTGACTGACTGTGGGTCTCAACATTCGAACTACTGCATCAGAATGGGGACCTGCATGCGATCGTTCCAGATTTTGAGGCAATCATGAATCCCCCCGGTGGGTGTAGTCTATTTGACTGGAGCTGTCCTCCCCTCCTCCATCGTCCCCTCACTCCCCCCCCCCGCCTCTTCTCCCCTTGCTTGATAACTATCTCGCAAGGGATGGGGAAAAGCGACTATTCTCGAATAGTGGCGGGCAGTGACTCCGGCTATGGCGGGGACGAGGCGACGGACAGGTCGTCGTCTTCTTCTCTGCACCCGCTAGGTGAGTGCCATGAGCATCCATGACCAGTCGACAGGACATGGTGCCAAGCTGCTTAGCTGATGGGGGTGCTGACACAATGTGCCTTTGAGAAGTCCGAAAGGGCTACCAGATCGGCCCGGCCTCCAAGTTGCAGATAGGAGATGTGAGTCTCGTGTCACTCACTGGCACCACTTGCAACTGACCCAGAAACAGGTCTTTGAATTCCTTTGGGCTGACTGCCCCGAGTTTGAATACGAGTGGAAGTGCCTGGGATACACAAGATTCATCGTGCTCCGGCATTCTGACAGCTTCCCAATGCATTGCGCCTGCGTGTGCGTATATTGACTGACCACTCTTCCACCTCTGGGCACTCAAAAATGTACATGCTCAAGTGTCCTCATCCAACTAACACCTCCACCAGACCAATATCCGTTGGCGGCCAGAGAAGCTTTGCGAAGCCCGGCATCGACACTCTACAGCAAGGACATGTCTACGCCTCAGGAGACCGGGACCGAGACCGAGATCGCGACAGCGCCGGTCCTCAGACACCCAGTCAGCACGAGACACGCCATCCCCAGCTCCCCTACTCGTCCGTGGGCATCAGCCTGCACAGCGGCCGGCACAAGGTCAAGGACGACTCCCGCGCCAACTACGCCGATGTCGTCGAGGTCGACCACGAGGCCCAGGTGATGGTAGTCGGCGATGTCGTCAAGTATTTTGACCGGGTCCGCAAGAACGTGAACAAGGCCTTCATGCGGCAGATCCTGCGCGATGCCTTGGGTGACTACTGTGAGCGCAAGCGGACCGAGTCTGAGGCTGCTGGGACCAGGGGATGGGGCAACAGCACGGCGTCACTTATCAAGACCGGAGAGGCCCTGCCAGAGAGCGGTGCGCTCGCCCCGGACGAGGTTTCTCCTGTGAACGGCCCTCCTGAAGATGCCCAGCCTGAACACGTGCAACCCGAGAAAGCCCAGTCCGACGCAGCGCCGCCCGAGCACTTTCAGCCTGAGCGTGTGCAGCCCGAAGCTGCAGACAGGGTAGACATGGCGGCTGAGGAGAGCTCCAGCGACGATGCGGAAGAGGACGGCGAAGATGAGGAGCGGCCAAGCAGCAGCAGCCACCACGCTGCTCATCACCCACCCCGCACTTCAGAACATCGTGCCACCAGGGCCGCGTCACGCTCAGGGGCACATCCAAGAACACGCTCGAGTAACCATTCGAGGGCAGCAAGTCCCGTGCGAGAGGCCCAGGTTGGATTGAGACCGGGCATGGACAGGGCCGGGCTCCAGAGCTTGCGCAAGCTCAGGCGTGGGGCCTCGATCGAGGAGCAAGACGATACGCTGTCTCTGCGGTCGCTGGCCATGGTGGGCAGGACCGACACGGGCTCGTCGAGGCGGTCGCGGAGGTGACATCAAATTTCTGGTTTGTAGCATGTCGTCGTTGCTGCGGACCAGTCTAGTCCTCGAAATGCTAGGATGGCATCCTTGACGTTCATGCTTTAGGGTAACGAGACCCAGAAATACGAGGATTTAAAGAATTTTATATTGGCTGTGGTGGGAGGGGGAAAGCTCTCATCCTATTCACATAACAAAGGGGCCCGGAGGGTTCATGATACAAGATAGACAACTTCAGGAGGGTAATGATATGACTGTTTGACGATACCTATAGTCTGTGACTATCTTTTTGAGAGACTGTGGTAATCCATAACTTCATGTTTTTCGGAACCATGGCATTGGGTCTTTGCTGATACTTAAGAGCGACAGGCGCATTACCTACCAACCTAGGTACTTAAGTAGGTAACTAGGTACTAGTATGTATTTGAGGTGATTCCAACCTCCAATAATCCCCCTTGCCTACCTAGGTAGATTCCATTAAGCGTAGCATCCATGCCAGTGGATCCCAATGAGTTTGATACCCTAGGGTACTTTCAATTCAACAGTCTTAGACACACATGTTGTGCAGAGAATGTGCCGAGCAGTTTGAACTGATGAGAAGGGATGGACAAAGTTCCTACACAAATCGCTAACGTTACCCAACAAAAGCCTCAGACCTAGAAAACAAGGGTACCGGCCTCAGTAAAGAGATTGCCCTTGCAGGCACCATTATGTCTAGAAGATGATTATCTCAATCTCCCACCGGCGAGAAAAATACCAGCAACATTGGAACAAGACGAGGCAAGATGAATACATCCACCGGTTCAATGTTGACTGGGTTCCCAACCCTTAAGTCGGAAATTGGCCCCGACATCTTGGGAAACTTGGTTGAGCTTGGCCACTCAGCCGAGAGGTGGGAGGAAAGTTCTAGTTCAAGTTGTTCAACTTGTTCAACAACAAGGCTACGGCCACGTGCCCGTAGAGACGGGCTTTTTGACACTGTGTCTTTTG